>OZ022242.1:32956332-33211332 GCA_963978895.1 Erpobdella octoculata | reverse complement strand
ACAGATGCCATTACTTACGGTCCTAATGAGGCTTTTACATCGACGAATAAAAGTGATTGTGACTCTCTCTTCTCTTTCTTTGTGTCTATTTATCTTTCTCTGTCTTTGTTTCTATCTTTATTTCTCTTTTTCTTTATCTATCTTATTCTTTTTTTTCTTTTTTTCTATCTTGTTTGACCTAATGAAGTTCCTGGAAGATTCTACAGCTAACGCGTGTGTGGCAAATGCCATGGAGCGTCTGGAGAGATCTGGAAAAACAGTACTTTAATTATTCCACGTGCATTACTCCAATCATTATCATCACTAGAGCAAGCCTACAATATTGAAAAGTTGTGAAGGCTAAATACATAAGTATATATATATATATATATATATATATATATATATATATATATATATATATATATATATATATATATATATATATATATATATATATATATATATATGTATATATATATATATATATATATATATATATATATATATATATATATATATATATATATATATATATATATATATATATATATATATATATATATATATGTATATATATATATATATATATATATATATATATATATATATATATATATATATTGAAAAAACTTATAATTTTACTGGTCTTTCGATGTGGCCATATTGTCAATTTGCAGGTAATTTTTAGAAGTATGCCAGCTTAATATCTAATTTAAGTACAAAAATACATTCGGAACCGAAAGAAGACGGGATAAAAAAGGAAGAGGGAGATAAAAAAGGAAGGGGGAGTTTGCCGCCAGGGGGGATGGGCGCTCCTGTATATATAAACATGTCATCCTAGGAACGTGAAATTTGGAACTTATATTACTTTTATAGCGTGAGCGCTACTAAGCACCCACTAAGAAAGGGTTTTTGAAAATTTTGCTCCTGAGTAGCTAAGACAGGAAGATGAACTTTTTAAAAAAAAACGCATATCTCAAAAACTAAAAATGAGAAGGTTTTGAAATAAGGTATCTAGATTCTTAAAAATTAAAAGATACGTGTTTCACATGTTTTTTAGAATTTGGTTTCCGCGAGGATTGTTTAAAAATAATATTTTTTATACTTTATTAGAACAACTCTTACTTAACAACTGTAAGTGGTACGGATGTAAAAATTTGTATTTACTTGAGAAATAAAATATACGGAATTTACCAATTTTTGATAATTTGGTTTCCAGGACCTCAAATGTGGGGTGGAAAAAAGAAATATTTGCTTAAAAACTAAAAATGTGAAAGTTTTGCAATTTAGTACCGAGATTATTCTTACAAAATAACAAAATACGTGATTTAGTAATTTTTGAAAATTTGGTTTCCAGGACTTCAAATATTGGGTGGAATATAAGGTTAATTGTGTTTTAGAATAACTGCAACTCAAAAACTGTAAGTGCTACTGATGTAAAAATTAGTATTCAGTATTTATATATATTATATATAGCTTATATATATAAATTCACGTTCATTGTAACTTCTTTGGAATGCATTATCGTCGTCATCATCGACATTTTCCTCTTCCTTTTAATTTTCAGCAAGGTTCTCAGGTTCAAAACCTACCTGGGTTCAAGTGCGTTAAAACACAAACAAGATGTTCTGGCCAAAATAGCTAATATCCCATCTAGCACATTAAACGGCATTTTCACGCACATACCTACACACACAAACTATCCAAATATCATTTTGTGTGGTTCTTCTTCTTCTTCTTCTTCTTCTTCTTGTTTTTATTCGCCTCTTTTAATTTGGCACAGGTTCCACCGAAGAGTTCTTTTGTTCATAGTACCCAGCTTATTCTGTGCTTGTGTTATAGCGTGCTAGCCATCTAACCACTAGACCCATATTTATCAAAACAGCAGTTTTGATTTTTTTCATCTTAATATTTAGTAATTTTATTTTTATTTTGTATTTTGTAATAAAATAAATAATTTTTTATATATTACCTTATTATTAAGGTAAACATTTAAGCGAAATTAAATGTTCATTGTTTTTTCTCATAAAATTCTTTTTCTGTCTAAGAAGAGAATTTAGACGACATGTTTGCTTGAACGTTCGATTTCGTATTCATGCTGCGCAAACCGAGTGTGTGTGTGTTGCTTGTGTGCTATTTTCCGGTCTGGGCCAATGTGAGGTAATGCAATAAGCAATAATCCAAATTAAACATCATCAAAAGAACGCCGAAAGCAGAAAGACACTCGGTATGATTCATCCCAGCATGCAAAGCCACATCCGAAAATTTTTCATATTTTATAGACTTAATATCATCGAAAAATATTTTGCGAAAAAGTTTTTAGTCGCCGATATACAAAATTTTAAAGGATCTTTAAACAAGAAAACCGTAAAAAACTTGTTTTTTTTAAACCTCTTATAATTTTGTAATATGAAAACATTGACCACAGTCTTTTATGTAGTTATTATCTCAAGTATATGAAGATTAAAAATTTAAAAAACTTTTCGAATCAATATGGAATAAACTAGAGGTGCACCGATATCGGCTTGTTATCAGTATCGGCCTGGCCGATAATCGGCCAATGCATTATCATCGCACCTCTAGAATAAACAAATTTGTTATTAACAATTTTTAAATTAGAAAATTAAATGTCGCTTGCTTTAAATAAACTAAAAATTCAAAGTTCGTTTCTCTACATAAAACTTATAATTTGAAATTGTTGTAAAGTTGTAATTGATTTTATTCTGAAAATTTAATAGAATGTAAAGTCTGCAGCAACAAATAAACCCACCAAAATTCAACCTGATTGTGAGTATTGAAAATATAAGCTATTTTTTATTCAATATGGAATAAACAAATGTTTTATTACATATTTTTGAAAATTAAATTTAAATATCGCTTTTTGTAGAAAAACTAAAGATTAATTAATTGTTTTTCTACATTAAATATTTAATTTAATTTTTTTTAAAGGTTTTAATGATTTTATTTTATAATTCACTAATATTTTTTTAAATCAATCTGAAAATTTAACAGAATGTAAACAAATTTATGATTATAAATCTATAAATTTATAAATTAAATATCGCTTTTTTAAACAAACTAAAAATCGATGATTCGTTTGTTACATAACATTTTTAATTTTTACAAAATTTTGTCTAATCAATCTGAAAGTTTAACAGAATGTAAAGTCCACAGCGAAAAATAAACCCATCAAATATCAAATATCAAATATCGATTGGAGTACGGGATGTAAGTTTTTTTTAGTGGTGAATAGAGTTAACGTATGGTTCAAGCAAACACGGTAAAGTTAATATAAAGTATTTAAAAACGAGGTTTTTTAGGGGTTTCTCGTTAAATCCTTTATATTAACTTCACCGTGTTTGCTTTGTCTAATTACCACATTTAATCATTTACTGCGATTGGTATCATGATTTGATTGAACTTCCTATAATATTGATATAGAGAAAGAAAAAGTTTTTTATTTATTATCTTACAGTTGAAAAAACAGTCATTTTTGACGGGATATTTATAGTGTTTTCATTTTTTATAGACTTACTATCATCAAAAAAATTTTGCAAAAATATTTTTAGTTGACGAACAAGTAAGTAGTAAAAAACAAGGTTTTTCCACCACAAATTCTCTATATTTCTGGACTTACTATCTTTTCATTAAAAAAAATTAAAGACATTTTTTGTATGTTTTTATGTAAACATTTAATTTATTTTATTTGATTTTTTGTTTTAAAAATAGATATTTATTATTTTTAATTAAAAATAATTTTTATAGGATTTTTTCAAACTTAAATAGAATGCATTGTCATGAAGAGTGAGCCTATATTTCAAATCTCAGCTTGATTGGATGACGGGAAGTTTGTTATGTTTTACTTTCAAGGTTTGCAAAAATTCAAGCAATAAAGCAAACAGGCATGACCGGCAATGAAGTTAATATAAGGAATTTAATTAAAAAATTATAAAAGATTTATAAAAAACGAAGTTTCTTACGGTTCACTTGTTTACGGCTTACGTGTTATATACTACCACTTGAAATCCCGAAATTATTCTTCAGAAAAGTAAACATCAGAATAGTTTTTAATTATAAAAACTGGACAATATTTAAGAAGAATGCATGAAAAACAAGTTGTGTGAACGTTTGATTTCTTTCCCCAACTGGGATTAGCTTATAAAGCTTTTGAACAGACACGATCGGTTATATTTATATTTTTAATTTCTTGATAATCTTCTTTAAGTTCAAAGTTGAGAATTTACTCATTCTTTAGGCCAGGCATAAATTTTTCAGACAAGTATGAGTAATTATCTATTTATTTCCGACGACTAAAGCTTACGCGAAAAGAGAAAAATTGAAAAAAAAATAAAAAGAAGAAAGAAACGATTGTTCTGCTGTTTACAGTCTTGACTAATCAGACCTACATTTTTATAGAGCTGCAAAAGTATATTTATGGAAGCGAACGAAAAAATCAACTACGCTCTTTTCATCAAATTTCAAAACAGGAATGCACACATTTTTTACATTATAAAAAAAACTACATTATTACTGCGAAAACAAAAACATTAAAAAAAATGTTTGCTTGTGCATTGTGAGCTAGATTTATAGCACGAGCAGCTCTTCGGGTTTGGCGCTCTAAATGAGCCATTTATATTAAGCTGTTGAAATGTCAATGGCCTGAGCAGATTCGCAACAGAACAAATTGAAATGAACTTCAAAGCCACACAAGTTGTTATAATTTGCCTCGAAGGTCACTTGCAAGGCAAACCACGTGTTTTTGTTAAGATTAATTACATTAGCAGTGTGTTGTGAGTGGTGACACTAGACTTCAAAATTACATTTAACCAAAGAGTTTAAACCTTAAAAAAATTCTAAGTCATGATGATTTTTTTTTAAATGCGCCTGAAAAGTGGCCAGTAATTGGTCAGTTTACCCTAACATAATTCAGTCATTTTTATTTTTAAATTCTTTCTCCTTTGTGACCGAACCAAGATATCCGCTGTGAACCAAACCATGGACTTCTTTAATGAAAAGTATGATAGTTTTAATTAAGGAGTCCATGACCAAACGCATGCTGCGGGAAAATGAACGAGCGATTCCTAGGAGGAGTGACATAACTCGCCAAAGTTCAGAACCATGCCGATGGTTGAAGAATTAATCAACTGTGTGCACCCCGCGGGATTTCATAGTAGACTGCCTATGACATTCATAATTGGCTGCGTCAAAGACTTCTTACCTTATGATAGAAGCGAGCAATAATAGAATGAAGGAACCCGTTGTCGCTCCATGGTTGAAAATAATCCGATGAATGCGAATACAAATTGAAGCTTTTCTCCATACAGCCCACTAAATTCAAGACAATCACTCAACGACTTTCAAATAACTTAAAAAACACAATAACGTACAACGTACAATGTACGCATGTGGTTGAGTAAGCACACGAATAAGTACACTGACTAGTAGACTAGTACTCATGTGTACCTACTCACATGTGCACGGGTATGTTCATCCCAGTAAGCAGTAACAGATTATTACCTACACTTGTTTGTTAAATCTATTTAAAAATAAATAATAATAATAGCATCTTACATGAAAAGTAATAATTAAAATCATACAGAAATAAATCACATAAAACCAGTAAGTACATTCACATAAAGAAACAAATTTAGTTCATAGTAAAGTAACGTAAAAATTGACTTGCATAGAATGACGTAATACTTATTACAGGGAAACTGCCAAAAAAAGGAAGTAACCATCATTCAACACTCGGTACATATTCTCGGTATACAAAACACTCCAAAGTTTTGGCACACATCATTCCACATTCATCATTCAGTAGTGCACATCGATCCATATGCATGTAACGCAACACTACACATCCAGTAGGACCGCACCTACATTTACCATTTACGAACAACAATTTTTGATTGCCACGATACAAGAAATCGCATCAAATATAATATAAATATCGTTTGCAAATAGAAAAGAATCAGAAAAATTCGACCAAGGTTTGTGATAAGCAGGATAATGACGGCAGGAGAGGAATATTTATGAAATAAAAAACTAACTTCATAAAACAAATATTTTAAATATATAAAAAATCAAGCAATTGAAAGAAAAAACAAATTTTTATCTAAATTAAAATCTCATCAAATGAGTTTTTCTTCGGGCGGCAGAGTGAGAAAGTTGTGAAGGACGTTCCTCGTTCCCTCTTTCTCTTCTTTGCTTGGCTCGTAGTTGCCGCTGGTCGCTCGTTTTTTCTTCAGTCGTAGGATGACGCACACAACGACTGTAAAGGAGTGTTTACATGTAAGTTAATGTAATACAAATTTACATACAGTCGCAAGATGACGCATACAACAAATGTACGGGAGTGTTTACATGTAAGTTAATGTAATACGAATTTACATACAGTCGCAAGATGACGCATACAACGAATGTACGGGAGTGTTTACACGTAAGTTAATGTAATACGAATTTACATACAGTCGCTAGATGACGCATATAACGACTGTATGGGAGTGTTTACATGCAAGTTAATGTAATACGAATTTAGATAGCGTGAATTTGCACAACAGAAACTGTAACCGAAACGCTTTACAGAAACATGTTTCATCACTCAGAACAAATCACAATATTACAAATACTAGAAGACAAAACTGACCTGCAATGATGACAAGAAGGAAGAAGATCGAAACTGTCAAACCAACAATTAAACCAATTCTGTTGTAGGGCTGTAAAATCAATTAATTTCAATTTAAAAGTAAATAAAAAGTCAGTACTAGCTTCAGAACTTAAATTAATAATAATAATAATAATAATAATAATAATACTTATTTTTCAATCGCACTGGTACCACATCAATGAATGAATGACATTTCCTAATGGTTTTAAATTCATTAAATTTCACTTTATTTTATTTTATTTTGAAGATTTTCAACGTGGCACGAGTAAAACAAAATGCACTTCAATATTCCTCTGAGACAAATGATAACAGTGTTTTTAGGCCTGCATGAGGAGACTAGATGAATATCATTTTTTTCTTTTTATAATAGTTTATAGTCCTTTACACCAAGTGTTTTAAGACTGAAATAGCTGTATGTAGGAAGCACCTAAGTACTTCCTGTCGTGGGTCAAAATTTGATCCTTTTAACTTTTCCCTCCTCCTTTCTCCAGGCTTGGGACTGGCTTGCAAATGCAAGGCGGAGTTAGATGAATATCAGAAAGGGTTTTCTTTATTCAGAGTATCTTCTTGCACGTGCAGGGTGTTTGATACGATGGTGTCATCTTATTAGGAAACTTCAGAGCCAAGAAAATTTTTGAACTCAATCTAGCAGCTGATTCTTAGCCAGTAGAGTTGATGAAGAGAGCGATTGCTGTGACTGTTTTAAAGCTTTCTCAGAACAAGCCTAACAGTAACTCTGCCTTGCTTACTGCATGCGAGTCCCAAGCCTGTATAAATGAAGGAAAAAAAACAAGATCGAATTCTGACCCATGACAGGAAATGCCAAACGGAAAATACATCGGCATTTCCTACATACTGCTATTTCAGTCTTAAAACACAATGTGCAGAAGACAATAATAAATTATTTTCATAAAGAAAACACTAGCAGCTGCATTGTTGGCAGACTGAAGATGACAAGTAAGAAAATGGGATAGATTGACAAGATCTGAGTTGTAGAAGCTCAGCATCTTTACTGTGGTGCAGGTTAAGGAATTAATAATAAATAATATCCTTATTAATAATAATAATTTTATTTAATTAAATTAAAACAAAATGTACAAATTAATGGTAAAAAACCAATTCATACTAGAGGAGGCTGTGGTGTTTCATCAGTTGTGTTTGAGAATGGAGTAGCCGTCTGATGATGTTAGAAAATTCCAGCATTATTGCCAAAACATTGTTATTAAAAATAAATTATGATTCCATATAATTATTAAAAAAACTTAGGGAAACAAAAAATCCAGAAATTACACATGTTTTAAAATGCAAAGAAAAACCTCACCGTAAATGACAGTGGAATGTCAGTAGTTACGACTGAACTAGTAGATGATTTGAATGTTGTTGGAGGTGAAGATGTTGATATTAAAGATGTTTCTGTTGTTGATGGTGATGATGACAGTGGTATCGTGGAAGATGATGCTGTCAGTGTAGGTGATGAACTGGTTGATGGCATTGATGATGAATTAGCAGATGTCGCTGGTCTTGCTGATGAATTTATCGATGTTGATGAAGTATTAGGTACCGATGTTACAGTTTTTGAAGTGAGTGGTAACGTTGGTGACGGCATATCGTCTGAAGTGAAACCTGAATTTAAAATTTAAAATTGCAAAAATATTCACAGTTTATTATATTTATATTATATTATCAAAAATAAAAAATGATAAATACTGTTTATTTATTTACCTTTTTTATTAGAATAACTAATGGACAAATTTTCAAAATCTCAAACAAACATGGTTCATATTTGAACAAAATCCATATCGTCTATCGAAACTTATTCATCAATCTGCTAAAACACTCTTTTTACAAACTTTTATTTAGATTACAATCTCTGTTTGTCTGTGTTTTTCCCTGTATGCAAATCTTGCAAGTAACATTTAAACAGCCATTTGACTAGCTAGGAAGCTGAAACTTTCAGCCTAGCTTTATATTGGATGACAATATATGATTCAATTAAAAAAAAAAGTTTGTGTTGAAAAACTCGTTTTTTCCTTTACTTGTTGGTTTTAGTTTATAAATTTCACTAAACAACAACTTAAAGTTAAAAAAGTTACAGTTTTTTGAATTTCAAGCGCCCTTTTGTGAAACACCTCAGGGATCCTTTACAATTTCAACGTTGCAGATAAGACAAGCATATGCGGTGTTTACGCATATATACACAACAGTGATGCAAAATAAATAATCTCAAGTTACTACTTCTCAATATGATTAAATTCTTATTTTCAAACGTTAAACTCGAACCAACGAAAGTTCAAACCTCTGGTGAATTCAGTAGAATTCTGAGAATGTTCACAGTCGATTCCTAGCAAGATTAAAAGAATTTTTTCAAAATAACCTCGAATTTATCGCTTATAAACAAACGATTATCTATAGAAGGTCGTTTATATGAAGATAAATTACTATTTAATCACCAGATGGCAGACATGGGTGTTAAGTTACAAAAAATAAAAACTTGTATTTGACAAAATTTTAACCATCATCATTATTTTTGAATACAATTTGCCACTACAATCACGGAAACAATGAAATTACTGAAAAACTAAACCAACATCTGTAAACGCAAATTAAAAAAATATTTTCTTTAGACAAATTGTCTATTTTATTTTCATGTTTCATTTCAATGGTCTAGCTGATATAACAATTTACTCTAATAATGATATTTTGTTGTTGTTTTTTTATCTGAATCCAGTGATCTTAAATCCAAAACCTTGAGATTCCAATCAATTTATGAAAACTTGACATATGAAAATCCTAACCGGATTCCAGTGCATTTCTAACTAAAATAACATTAGGAAAAAAGGGTGCAAAAAGTGACAATATCCAATCACCATAAAATCCATCAGAACATATACACTTTGAAAAATTTGCCCCTGTATCGCATGTCCCGTTGTTGTGGCATATGTCACCGGCGGTACAGTTGAAAGGTCGTGTGGAGCAGTTGACCCCCGAGAAACCTGAAGAGAACCAGAAAGAAATAAAATGAAAAATATTATTTAATAAAATAAGTAATAAAATATAAGTAATATTAAAAGCAAAATAACTTTAATATTTGTTGTTTAAATAAAAAAAGTATCATAAACAAAAATATTAAATTAACAAAATTAGATGAATAATCTCCAACTGATAGTAAAATAACAAAAATTATTGAGTAAAATCTTCCATTTTTTAGCTTACAATTATTTCAAATGCAAGCCAATTTTAATTAATTGTTAATTCATTAAACTATTCATATACAACACACAAGAGTAAATTTCTGTGGCCGTGAAATCTAACTATTGACTAATGCCACGTTAAATATCATCAAATTTGTATTTCATTTTCATTTAATTTCATTATACAACCGAAATTAAACAAGCCTGATTAAAATTCAAAAATACCGAAATTAAACAAGCCTGATTAAAATTCAAAAATAAAATCTAACAAAATTTACCTCCTGTACAATTACAGATATAATCAGTGGCATTCACAGGGATGCACGTTCCTTCATTTCTGCAAGGATTACCGGAGCAGGATGAGAAGCTGCTACTCGTACAACAAGATCGTTCGTAGTTTTCTATGCATCGGCAGATGTCGCCCTTTCGGATTGAAAAATAATTTATATGACAAAAATAACAAAATTTATATTTTAGTTATATTTCAGGCGTTTGCCGTTGCGCCATTAAGACCCATCGATCAATGAATGTGAATATTTATAAAGAACCTCCCGAAAAGCTTGACCACAGCCCCAATCTTTTAAGTGGCTCGTGGGGAAATAATTGCAACTGCTAATAATCCAATGACATGGGCTACTAAGCAGCAAATGGGAGTCAAACCGTAAAATATTCACCTTCAGTTCTGAATCTCGACCAACTCAACTTTTATAGCACCAGGTTTAGTATCTAACCAGAATTTATCAGAGGCAGTGTCATGACTCTGCTACTGGTGTGTTGATTTATTTGTATCACACTCACTGTATAGCATTCACACTTAATAATTGGTTTTCAAAATTAATATCTTATTTACATACTAATGTGTTTATAATGCACGTTTATTTTTTCAAGGATGTACTAATAAAACATTTAAATTAAATCAACTAATATTATTCAACCATGCCTGCTTCAAAAAAATAAATAAAATGATTCTTTAATATAAAATGTCTAAACATTCCATTACATATGACAAACTTTTAAACCTCAGTATTACTTTTCACCCAGTCTCGACAATTACAGAGTTTTATAATTTTGATTTTTATTTCATTATCATTATATCATAAAAAAAATATTAAAAAAAGAAGAATAAACTATAATAATGAAACATTTACTTCTTCAGTTACATTCACCCTGCACGATCCCTCGCTGGAACAGTTACTGAGATGGAGGTTGTTCGAAGTTATCTGCAGATTGAATGAACGGCATTAATTTGACCGTAATAAACTTTAAGTAAAAATAAAATGCTAAAAAAATTGATATTACTTGATTTAAATAAATGTTTGTTAAATATTGTTGTTAAACAACAAATGATAACAGAAAAATAAATAATGAAGAATTACAATTTACTGGACATTATATTGTTGATAGCATAAAATAACTTCAAAGTTGTTAATACAATAATCTTATCTCAATAAATAATATGAAATCTTTAATTATAAAAATTACTGCTAGTTGGCTTGTCTTTTATACAAATTTTTATACTGTCTGGATCAATTTGAACAAAATTTGGCATAGAGGTAGTTCTCAAAGCGGAGAAGATCTAAGCAGATTTCAAACAATTTGCTTTGTGTTTTTCTTTTTATGGCCAAAAATATTATCCTAGGCCAGCAGTGTCTATGTACGATCATAAAGGCTTACTGCATAACCAAATTCAATTTTATCATTTTTGTGTAACAAAGTTTAAAAAAGGTTTAAAGCAATTTATAACAAATCTATTATGTATTGAAGTTTGATGGGCAAAAATCTTGAGGCGGACAGACCAAACGCTGCCACTCCTCTGCTAGAAAAAAATTAATGGAGAAATGGCAAAAAGAGAGAGAATGAAGAAGGGAGGGAGAAAATGAGGAGAAAAAACCTCTACAAACTTCGAGTAACACCTGGTAACCTTGCTAAATAATAATAATTATAAATTTTAAAAACAGAAAATTCTCTTTTTTTTTGTACTTTAATTAATGTCACATCTCTTTTACGTGATATGATTGATCAAGGATTTTTTAAAACTCACATTTAGTGAACAGGAAAGATTACTGTTAAAATAATGACCAGATGGACACGATGTACAAGACAGCTGAAAAATCCTTTCTTCTACAGTACCATTTCGTGAAAAAAACAGACATCCTTTTTCAGCTGATATGCAGACTATACAAAATAAAAAGATTCCACCACAAAAGTAACGAAATGACACCATAGCTACAAAAATCCTTCTACAACAAAACAACAAATTGTTTACAAAATTATAATATAATCTACAACAGCCGTGCGGACGTGATTATTTACTATTTTTATAATCATCCACACAATTATAGATTAAAATTTGTTATGAAGTTACTGTTCGAAAATGTTTTATATTCATTTCATCTTTCTTGATACACGAAATATTGTCGACAAGAACCAACAACATTGAACTTCGACTCACGCGACACACCTGTGGGCTCTCGTCAAATGTGTGATCAAGACAAAAGTAAACTAGATTCTCAATTATTATGTATTTTCAAGAAATCATTTTACAAATAAAAATTTAAAACGCTTGACATTTTTGCAAGCATAATCTTATTGTACGCTTAAGCTACAAAGTTAAATACGTGCATTCGGTTACTAAGACCTAAGACCTCTGAAATGTTCAAAAATGGCAGGCTAAATGTAATGTAATGCAATTGCCAATTGAAATTTCTATAGCATCTCACGCAGCTAAAGCTGTCATGGGCACGCTTTAAATAAAAATAAAATTAATCGCAAATAAATAAAATAAAGTAATGATGTGAAAACAAATTAAAATTGTTCAAAGAAAGACATCACTTGACTTGTAAATATACCATACTTGTTTTTATAATTCTGTTAACTTTACTTTAGACTGCTTTCACCTCATCCGATCAAGTTATTTTTTTTCTCATTGACTCAGCGCACAAAATCAAAAATCTGACAGCGAATTGGCCTCAAGCTCATCAACATCATTCATGATCTTGCTACGTTGATGTCATTTCATTATCAAAGGACGTAGGTAAATTAGTAAATTCAGCATTTTGATGGGTGAAATTATAAGCATTTGAGTTTTTTTCGCTAGGTGCCCGTTGAATTTAAAATCTTATAACTTTTTACATTTTTTCGCTAGGTGGTAAAATCGGGTACGTGTTTAAAAAACACCATCGTATTGGATTCGACACCTAGTAACTCTGAGGGAATCAATAGCGCTCGGACCACTAGCGGATCCAGGAAGTTTGAGTGGGGGGGGGGGCAAATTTTTATGTCTTTTTTTGGTATCTTTAATAATTTATTAATGAATGAAAAGAAAGACTGCAAATTGAAGATAGTCAAAATCAGTCTCAAACCAGTTGAAGAAATTGTAAAAAAAATAAGTTTAAGAAAGACTGCAAACTGAAGATAGTCAAAATCAGTCTCAAACCAGTTAAAGAAATTGTAAAAAAATAAGTTTATGAATGAATGTAGCACCACTCACCCCCACCAAAAGAAAAACCCTTCATATTTGTAAAAATTGCAGGGCCTTTCGATTTGGCCTCGGGGGGGCCGGGGGCTTGCTCAAGTTTGAAAAAGGAAAGAAAGCCCGCCGCAGGCAAAATTTTTTTGAGTATCTTTAGTCTGGAGTCTTTTTTTTGGTATCTTTAATAACTTAAAATGTAATTTTATCTCAAAGTGGGGGGTAAATCACCCCTACCGCCCCGCCCTGGATTCGCCAATGGCTCGGACATAAACTGATCGAACAGAAATGCTTTAATTCCACGACGGTAAGCAGTGAGTGAGGTAGAGTTAGTAAGAGATGTAGGAAGAGAGTTCCAGAGAAACAGCCCCGCAACTAGACGTCATGGTCTGGGAGGGAGGGCGAGCTATCGCTAAAGGGGGGCGAAATGAAAAAGGTTGAGAACACTAAAATTATATCGGTAGTTGAAAAAACAATGTATTTAAAACCATGGTGCATCAGCAACACTCGTATCGTTTATTATTTTAATGACGTCATTTTGGCATTCAACGATGTGTACTTGACATTGGCTGGAATAGTTTTATATATGCATGCTAGTGTTTTTTTACAACATATAGTAAAAGCTTGCTTTGTTATGGTGATTGGAACTGTAATGGATGTTAATGATAGTTTCAAATCAGATTACTGGCAGATTGGTCTGTATTCCTGCGCACTTTTTAAAAAAATTGCCAATGTTGCTTTAGTTTCGCAGTAGGGGGTTCATAAAAATAACATGACAAAAAATGCAGCAATTAAAAATAATCAATATTTATCGTAAATTTTTGAATTACAGAATTAATTTTCTGTTTTTGCTTTAAATTAAACACAATCTGCAATTTTTTATAGGTACACTTCAAATATCTATTCTGATATTTTAGGTTTTTGAGGATGGAGTGAGTCTTTCTTTGGATAGGCCCACTAAACCTTATGATGGTTTAGTAGGCCCCCTGAAGTGGTGAGTTGTTTATTAAAACTGTATGGAAAAACTACCCCTGGATAGCCCCCTCGGTCATCAGCCATCGACTGACTACCCCCATTCCGGTCATCGGTATTTTTTATGAACAATTAAAAGTGTTTTGAAAATTTTTGATTTTTTTGAAAAATAGTTGGGTCCTGATGACAAGTTGCACCCCAAGATTTTGCTGAGATGTTTGCCGTATTGGTTTATTGGATACAAAATGCAAATGATGTCTGTAGTTACTATTACGATAAAAATTTTTGTGGTCATTATCATATGTTTCTTTAATTTATTTTTTTAATAACATTTTTTCTTAAAGTTTATTTTTTTAAACTAAACTATAAATTGTTTTGAGTAGGTGAATTTTATAATGATCTTCCGAGATTCAAAACGTTTGCGAACATCCCATGGACATCCGGACAAGTGAAGGTTAAGTAAAGCATATAAAAGGTACCTATTTTTAATCATTTTTAAGAAGTCGAAATACGCTGCTTTAGCCAGCTCTGTAATTGTATAACGGTTTACAGGTTTATACGGTTCAAAAAGTACATATCTTAGAATTTTTTAGGGGGAGGCGAAATACGCTGCAAATTTGTATAACGGTTAACAAATTTATAAAATTCAAAAACGTAGGTACATATTTTAAATTTGGGGGAGGGGCGAACTACGCTGTTTTATCCAGCTATGAACATGTATAACGGTTTACAGATTTATAAAACCTAAAAAAGTACATACCTAAGAATTTTTTAGAGGAGGGGGGGACGAAATAAGCTGCCTTATCCATCTAAAGGTTAGCAGATTCATAAAGTTCAACAAAGTTCATGCCTTACAATTTTTCATGTGGGCGAAATTCGCTGCCTATCCAGCTATGAAAATGTATACAGATTAACAGGTTTATAAGGTTAAAAAACTATGCACATATCTGTTTTATCCAGCTATGTACTTGTGTAACGGTTAACAGGTTTATAAATGTCAAAAAACTATATATCTTAAAATTTTCCATGGGGCGAAATATCTTCTCACCCCCCGTAGTTGCGGGCCTGCAGAAAAAGGGACCAGAGTAGGCACACATCAAGTATCATACATGCCACTTTAGAAAATGTATTCAGCCTAATATATAGACTCTATAGATCTTTCTTAATGTACTAAATAAAATCCGTTCAGAAATAATTTATAACACACTCGTACCCATATATATCTATGCTCGTACCATTTATACTTTATACGCGTAACCTTCAGTCACTGTACAATTGTTTACACTAGAAATTGAACAAAAAGTAAACGTAAGTGCATAACGCACTGCGCTTCAGGGACTCCCTTTCGAACCGAGAATCATACAGTCATACCAGGATCTGCTCGTGCATTTGGGATTACACAATTTTACCTGTCACCCACACACGATTGTCCAAAATCGAAATTTGTCCAACTTTATTAGTGTTACCAAATAACGAACAGTAATTGTTTCCAGTGATGGCGTCTTTTCAGATAGAAGACAATCAATCTTCAAAGCATAACGCATATTATCACAATTTAAAACATTTAGCACGAAATGTTGTAATTTTTATAGCAATAAATTTCAAGTGTCAGTCGCTTGTTGTGGCTTCAACAGTAAAATCTCGAAAACCGATACAGTGATAGTCAAGTGTTTGTAAGAATGTCATTGAAGATTTTCAAATAATAAATCTAAATCCCGATGCTCAAGATGTAAACACACATAATAAGTATATATTTCGGGAGCTTCGGTCTTTATGTCGCATGTTTTCTCTTTTGTTTCTTTTGATTTAAATCATGGAATTCTAAACACCGTTCTTCTCTAACGGATTTCGTCAATAAACATCGATATTGCTTATTTCCTGGAGTTTATTCAATTTTTTTGTATCATTAGTAAGCAAGAAGATATTGCATGTTTGTTGAGTTAGTGTTACAATATCCAGAAGTTTAAGTTTCATTAACAAAAGATCCAACTCAGAAGACTCCAACTCACTTGCCATAACTAAACGGCCTTTTAGAGTTAGCATAACTGGATTTCAACTTGCTCACTTATAAGGCCCACGCTATATTTAAGTAAAAGTACTTTTTGCAGCAGTTTAAATAATATTGAAGTAGATGAGATGACAGGTCTAAGGATCAAATTTACCATTTCATTGCTGGTGGCCTTGGCTTTATTGTCTACCTCTTTAGATGCCCAAACTACTGGTAATACCTCAAGCGAGACAAATGTTGATGAAGAAAAAATTCGATCGGGTGTGTCCTTGGCCTCTCTCAATCTTGAATACGTTTCACCAATGCTTCAGATATCCGCCTTTGTTCTTCTGGCCGGTTTGCTTAAAATAGGTGATAAATTCAGGCGTGTTAACATTTGTAGTGTAGTAAAATTAATAATTATACAATGGCAAACTTTGTTTATCTTTTTTATATTTTTTATTTTCAACCGAAAAATGAATATTTTTTTAAGCATTTCATCATATTCCTTACCTTCCATCTATAATTCCGGAGTCCTGGTTAGTTTCCATTTTGTTATGTTCGCAAGTTATTTCAATAAATAATTCTTATTAACAATTTTATTTCCAAAAATAAAAACAAACCTCATTTTTAAACTTTCACACACAACTCTCACACAGCGTTCTGATTGTCATCGGCACAGTTGTTGGAGCCATTATATAGTTAGTTTTATTTAAATGCTTTCTCAAAATCTAATTTGTGCTAAAAAAGTACCAGCAAGTTTTAAAACCTTTTAATCAAGAAGTACTAACTAGCTTTAAAACTCTTTAATCAAGAAGTAATAACTAGCTTTAAAACTTTTTAATCAAGAAGTACTAGCTAGCTTTAAAACTTTCAACGACGAAACTAACGTTTGCAAACGATCTCACGATTCGCTTGCAGCTAGGATTCATGCAGTATTCTTATCTCAGTATAACTATCACTTAAAGACTGATTAAAACATGCACATTTTAAAAACAGTAAACAAACGGTTATTCAGTTAAACTTCGTACACATTTTTAGCTACAATTTTATTCGCACAGCTTCGGAGGAGCTCCGGCTGGCTTCCGACTAGAAACGAGAACTTTTCTGCTTTTCCTTCTTCCGCCGTTAGTCCATTTTGAAGTTATTAGTTTTAATTATAATTTTATATAACTAAAATATCATTAATTATTATTTTTTCTTCTTTAGAATTGTTCTTGAGGCTTCATACTCTCTCGACGATAAGTCATTTAAAGACAACATCGGAACTATTCTGCTGTACGCCATCGTTGTCAGTATACACTATACGTTATTTAAAAAATAATTTTATAAAAAATTGAATTGGTCCTAAGATTATTTGGTTGACCCATGTGACCCAACCAGCCCTAAATCAAACTCAACTCGACCGTACCTACCCTGGATTCTGAGCATTGCCTAGGTAGAAGTTTGCTCTTACCAAAGTTAAAGGCAGACTTAAAAAACTTTGCACAGTTATCAAGTTGCATAGTTATCTAGTTGCACAATGTACGGGTTTTATCTCATTTAGAAAAACCATTTAACATGCTGACATTGAGACCCAAAGCACACCCATTTCTGATAAAAACTATATCTATACATACGAATTACATATCAGCTATTACATAACAAGTTCCGTAATTACACAGGACATAAGAAACAGACACTCAATCAAAACTTTCTTGTTGTAAAACACTAAAGAAGATTTTTAAAATAAACAAAAAATTAAATTAAAAAAGCTTTATTTTTTTTCTTTCAATTATTTTTTATCACAACCAACTTATAATAACCTACAAACTGAGAATTTGAATTTAGAAGCGCTGTTATGTTTCTAGTTAATTACTGCTTAATGTGCTTAATAACTAGTAGTGGATTTACAACAGGGACACCTAGGCAGCTGCTTAGGGTGGAACAATTGTTGGGGCGGAAATTTTTTAAGCCGAAAAAATTCTGTTTTGTCCAGGGGCGCCAAAGAAGCTGTAGAAATTTTGAATATAAGATTTGATATCCATCAAAAAAAAATTCTTTTATACTTTTCAGGGCACAGTAATTAACTTCTTGATAATCGGGTTCTCAATGTACGGCCTTGGACAAACTGTCATACTGAGAAGTCCGAAGAACCTAACATTTAACGAACTTGAATATCTGCAGTTTGGAGCTCTCATAGTGGCCGTAGACCCTGTAGCCGTGTTGGCCATATTCCAGGACATAGGGGTCAACCAAGCTTTATATTTTCTAGTTTTTGGCGAATCGCTGCTCAATGGTATAGTGGTCAATTTATTCTTATTTTGATTTAATTATGAATGGTATAGTGGCCATTTTATTCTTATGTGGATTTAAGTATAAAATAACTGGTTTGATGGCAATAGATTTTTTGACTACCTATATATATATATATATATATATATATATATATATATATATATATATATATATATATATATATATATATATATATATATATATATATATATATATATATATATATATATATATATATATATATAAAAATGAATGTTTGTATATATGTATTTATGTATGTTAATGACCTTTATGCATTGCTACACCATTCATCCGATCGTAATGAAATTTTCACACAACCTTGAGAGTCAATGAAAATCAAAAATAAAAAAAAAATTTTTGAAATCCGTCACAAAATGAGCGGAGCGGAGCGGGTGAGCGAGCGGGAACTATATATATATGTATGTGCGTATGTATGTGTGTATGTATGTATGTGTATGTGCATGTATGTGTGTCTGTGTGTGTGTTTATGTATGTACTAGCGGAGATACCCGGCGTTGCCCAGGTTTTTTGAGGTTTTTCTAATGTTTGTCTCTTTCTCTCCCGTTTCCTTTCCCACCTGCTTTCCCACTCCTGTTAGCTTTTCCGTTTTCGGTCGTTTTCCCACTGCCGGTCGCTTTCCCGCTCCCGGTCGCTTTCCCGCTCCCGGTCGTTTTCCCGTCCCGGTCGCTGCCCCGTTCCCGCTCACGTTTGCTCTCCCATTCCCGCTCACGCTTGCTTTTCTGTTCCCGCTCGCTGTCCGTTCCGGGTGCTTTCCCGTTTCTATAATAGACAAACTAACCCACAAACATTCATATATATATATATATATAGTCTTAGCAAATCTATTTTGCGTTTTATAGGCTAACAGAAGTTATGAAAGAATGTAAAAGAGAAAATGAGCGGGAACGGAAACGGGAACGGGAGAGCTACCGTGACCGGGAATGGGAGAGCAAGCATGACCGGGAACGGGAGAGCAAGCATGACCGGGAACGGGAGAGCAAGCGTGAGCGGGAACGGGAAAGCGACCGGAAACGGGAAAGCGACCGGGAACGGGAAAGCGACCGGGAACGGGAAAGCGACCGAGAACGGGAAAGCGACCGGGAACGGGAAAGCGACCGGGAACGGGAAAGCGACGGGAACGGGAAAGCGACCGGGAACGCGGAAAGCGACCGGGAACGCGGAAAGCGACCGGGAACGCGGAAAGCGACTGGAATCGGGAGAGCAAGCTTGGAAGGAAACGCGAGCAAGAGAGAAAATCGATAACAGAACTTCTGAGCGGGAAAGCGACCGGGAGCTGGAAAACGACCGAGAGCGGAAAAGCGACCGGGAACGCTACGAAAACGGGAAAGTGGAGAAGGGAACGGGAGCGAGAGAGACAAACATTAGAAAAACCTCTAAAAACCCCGAGCAACGCCGGGTAACCCCGCTAGTATATATATATATATATATATATATATATATATATATATATATATATATATATATATATATATATATATATATATATATATATATATATATATATATATATATATATATATATATACATATTTTTTATACGACAACGTTCAAAATAAGCTAGTTGAATTAAAGTCTTATTTTTTCAATCATAACACCGTGTAAGCTTTAATTCCATATTAGTCCTGCAAAAAGTACTACAACTTTATGAGTTCTAAATTTTGGTAACTGATATTTGACTTCATGCTATTTAATGATATTGTGGTCATGTTACCGGCTAGTTGGTAGTATAAAACAATAAAATTTCAATTGCATTTACGTTCATTTGTTCTATTTAGCTTTTATTGGCGTCGTAAATTTGTCTTCCTTCATTGTCAAGTAGTTTTCATTTTATTATACTAATTTCTAAAACGTTGATGTTTTCACATCGTGACCGACTTTACAATTTTAAAGTTTAAATTCATTCAATTTATGCAAATAATAGACGCAGTGACGATCGTCTTGTACCATACAATGGAGGCTTTGAATGCAGCGCCACAAATAGATGCTACTCAGGTGAGGAAAAATCAGACTATTTACTATATATATATACATATAAACTAAGGTGTTTTAAAGTATTTTTCACATTGCATTTATTTAAAATAAAAATTTATTATCCGATGGATTTGCTCTAAACTATGAGAAAAAAGGAAAATACGATGAACTTAACCTTTCAGCCCCATCAAGATGAACAACTTCTTTAGAACTTTCAACACCTGCAAAAGTTTTTTGCCTAGGCCCTTAATTTATTCATATTTCAAAAGCTATTTTTTTGTTGAACCAGGAACTACCGTGGATAGTAACTTTTGCAATTCTACTTCGTAGACAAGATCTGCTCGAATTTCAATTTATGGGTTGGGTTCCACATAACCTGGTCATGATAGATAGAATAATAATTGCTCTGAAAGAATAAAAAATATTGTTTTGTGATCTAATTTGGTGATTTAGAGATATTATTTTCTTCAGATCATTATCGGCATCTGCTCTTTTTTCACTGTCAGCTTAGGTGGACTTGCAATTGGAATCATATTTGGCATTGCTACTTGTTTATTGACCAGAGTAACTTCTCACGTTAGAGGTATTTAATCATATTAAAAACGTTAGAGGTATTTAATAATATTACAATCTGACTATTTCTGAAATGGCGTAAATCATGAAGAACAATAAGGTCACTAGAACACGTAGATATATGAGTATAGATAACGATTCTTAAGTAATTATGTCTCCTATTACATTCTGCTTAAAATAGAATTAAAACTGTATGCATAATTTGATACTCTTCAGTTGCGGAACCTTTGACAATATTAGTCATGGCCTATATGTCGTATCTCTGTGCCGAGTTGTTTCACTGGTCTGGAATTATAAGGTCAGATAAGTTTCTATTTTTAACTATACCATTTACTTTTACTTGCAGTTTAGGTTGTTAACAAATAAGACTCAGATTGTTTTAACTGTTATTTTTTAAAAAAATGCAAACTTTCTCCGTTGATGTGGGTATGTTTAAAGCATTGCTTACATCAATTTATGAGTTCAAAAACTCTCAATACGCTAGGTGGTGCTGCGAAGATGTACCAACTTGAGAAAAAACGGCAAACGCACTACCAGCATGAGATTTTGTACTTTTGCTACCCATTGTGGCAAGCAATCAAAGCCTTAGAATAACAACTAAGCACTAATAATGTTTTTGATATTATTACATCTACCCATGTTTATGTTTACAGTATGATAGGATGCGGCATCATAGAAGCCCACTATGCTTTCAAGAACATCTCCAGAAAATCTCACATAACAGTTCTTTATTTTATCAAAATGTTAAGGTGAATAGATTTATTTATCTTGTTCTGATTAAATTTTTTTATTACGCATTTACTCGTCTTATCATTATTGGCAACAACACGTTTTGATTTAGTTTGTATTGCCCCTCAGTCCTGAGTGCCTTCGTTTTACCAAAACGGCAAGTTTCTTCGTCAGACAACAGCAGAGCCACGGAAATTATTTTTTTTATTTATCGCTAGTTTGATTAGAGCAATGATAATGCTTTTAATTCAGAACATCTCGATTTCTCATTCTTTGCTTTCCCAGCAATGAGTACTTAAAAGCAGATTGGTCACGCGCATGAGCACATTTTTTAGTTTTAAAAGGCAGTGTGGGATCTTTGCTCTTCATAGCCATATACGATACGCCTTTCCCACTAAACAACTGTGGGAGATGAAGCTTCTCTAAAAAGGTTTGCATACGAAACTTACTTGGGAACACCGAGCCACTTTTTCAACAAAGTCTCAAAATGTTTACAACTGCCAAATCAAGTTTTTAATAATTGAAAAATTCAAGGAAAACCTTTTTACTCGCTTATAGTATATCGGGTCATATTAAAGAAGTCAGAAGTCATGTTTTTGTTTAGTTTTATTAGACCTAAAAAAATTAAAAAATGATACAGAATCACTATAAAAATATTTTGACTTACCTAAATTTACAGTTGTGTTCAGTGCTAATCTTTTTATTTTCATTAAGTTCTTGCAACGATTCCATTGTTTTCCTATTTCTCGGATTGGAGCTGATCAGGACACCTCATGTATGGGACCCCGGCTTCATTTTTACAGCTCTCATTCTTTGCCTTCTGGCAAGGGTCGTCAGTATGTTTTTTTAAACCTGTTACAGTTTTTCAATCAGCCAAAATTAGGAATAACTGCTTAAATGTCTGATATTTAATTCTAAAACAAATTTTAGGTGTTTTTGGCCTGACTTTTCTGGTTAACAGGTTCAACCGTCCGAGCAAAATTAAGATGGCGGACCAGTTCATAATGGTTTGTTTAAATTACCACTTGTTCTGTTAACCTGAAACAAGTTGTTTGAATTTGTCATTTAAAATTAATTTATTCAAATCGCTAAGTTTTAATGAAAAACCTTTTCAAAAATGGTTCAACTTTTTTTTTATCCATTAGTGGTTTTTGTCTAATTGCTGTTATATTTTCACGTTTCTAATTTTATTCATCTTTTATTTCTATTTTTTTAAATTTTTCCAGTGGTATGGAGGATTGAGAGGTGCCGTTTGTTTTGCCCTTTGCAACTCCATCGAGCTGGACAACGAAGATAAAAAGAATACTTTCTTGACAGCCACATTCGTCATCATTCTTTTTACGGTTTTCGTCCAAGTGAGTGTTCTCTTCTGACAAGTACTGGTAGGTAACAAATAATTTAGAGCATTTGGAAAAATGGATGGCACGGCAGAGGGCTTGAAGTATTGTTGCCGCAACTTCTTATTTTTTTCTATAAAATTATTGTTTTTGAATGTAAAATGTTCATTAGGGAATAACAGTTAAACCACTGGTCAAGTACTGCAAGATAGGCCGCAAGGAAGAAACCGACACTAACCT
This sequence comes from Erpobdella octoculata, assembly GCA_963978895.1. Taxonomy (NCBI): domain Eukaryota; kingdom Metazoa; phylum Annelida; class Clitellata; order Hirudinida; family Erpobdellidae; genus Erpobdella; species Erpobdella octoculata. The sequence continues at coordinate 33,187,895 of OZ022242.1, read as the reverse complement.
AATGGTTGAACTTCAGGAGCTTGTTAGTTTTCAATTTGACAATTTACTGTATACGCCTAATTAAGCATAATTCATTTTATTGGTAAACGTAAAAAAGTTTATTTATTGAAAAAAATACCAAAAGGGCTAGTAAGCCACTAACACTAGCATAAAAAAACGAACAAGTAAATAAAAAACGAATTTTTAAAACCAATGCTCTTATATGTAATTAAAACACAAATTTTGCAATCATTTTTTTCTTATATTACTCTTTTATTTTATATTAAAGTCGAAATATCTTAATTATATCGAAATATCGAAATTAATTAAAATTAACTAAATTAATTGACTTATTGTAAAACTAATAATTGAATATTGCATTGTCTTCTATTTTGAGCATGTATGCAAAATTTGAAAAATATCTATCATCAGGAAGTGACTCAAAAATTGATTGCAAGATTTGAAACAGACAGAAAAACAGAGACGACGAGTTAATAAAAGCATTGGTAAAAAAATCACAGACATCCTTAATCATGGATACAAGGAAACAGAAACCATCAAGAAGTGACAACAAAAAAACCACCCAGATATAACAGAATAGCAAAAAAGTAAAAATAGCTCTAGCTGTTGTATAAGAAAGTGTCCAAGTTAACTGATTTCAATGATAATTTAAATGAAGAAACGCTGGAACAATTTGCAACATCGTCGGGGAGAGAGTTCCAACCGCAACCCTTCTATGTCATTGTCATTTGCTCCTAGCAATATAATATCAACACGGGGTCATAGTTATAAATTAAGATTAAATAAATTTATATGTGATGCTGTAAAATATTTATACACTAACAGAATGGTTCTAGGACAATTCTTCGCAGGACAATTCGTCGCGGACAATTCGTCGCAGACAATTCGTCGCGGACAATTCGTTGCGGACAATTCGTCGCGGACAATTCGTCGCGGACAAGATCTAGAATATTTTGCCCGCGTGTGGGGACATTCACAAATTGGTGAAGTCCCAGTTCATTAACTAAATCGAGAAAGAGACTGCACAGGATGGGGCAGAAAACAAATTCCAGTTAAAATCTGGAAGATTAAAATCACCCACCAAGCAGATCGGTGTCTTGTTATGGCATAGAAAGCGAAGACAATCAACGCTATTCTAAGCATATTCAAGATCTTTGTTGTTATAGCCTCCATATCTATAGTATCCAATTATTCTCCAAGTAGTTTGTCCAAAAAATAACATCAATACAAATTAGTTCAATGTGGGAGTACTTTGGGGGAACATCAACCAGTCGATAACCAATGCAATCTCTAAGAAGGATCATGACCCCACCACATCGAGATAAACGATCATTTCTTATAATATTGTAACCTGGCAAGCAGATCATAAACACCATGAATGTCTTTGTGAAACCATGTTTAAACCAAACAAAACAAATCAGCTTTTTCCAAATGTAGAAATAGAGAAAATTTGTGTAATTTATTTAAACAACTTCTGATATTGGTCAACATCCACTTTCTTTCAGATCTTTCCAGTTGTCCAGAATTATTCGAGTTCCAAACCCTCTCATTTCTTAAACATGGCTTAACTATAAATTTTGTTTCTTGTAGGCCAACACCCGGAACTGAAAAAATGAAAAAAATAATTATAATAATTAAAACATAACCTGTCAACAAGTAAAGAAAAAAAACGACTTTTTCAACACAAACATATATTTCAAATACACTCGATTTAAAAATACTAGAAATTTCAAATTAAGTTTTTTTTATTTGAATCATGTATTGTCATCCAATATAAAGCTATGCTGAAAGTTTCAGTTTCCTAGCTAGTCAAAAGGCTGGCTAAATTTTACTTGCAAGATTTGCGTACAAAGAAAGACACACACATAAACAGAGATTGTAAGTTGAATAAAAGTTTGCAAAAATGACGAAAATTAATGTGCCGATTGCAGCGCCACCTAACAGCGTAACACAAACTTTCAACATACATAAATACAATCATACATAGATATTTTAAACATATATACATCCATACATACATACACACATACATACATACATACATACATACATACATACATACATACATACATACATACATACATACATACATACATACATACATACATACATACATACATACATACATACATACATACATACATACATACATACATACATACATATATACAACGAAAACTATGTATACTGTCTATAAGTGCTTTTTTGTAGGTTTTTGAAAGCATGACGACTGTTTTCGATGTTATTATTGACCAAGAACAGAAATTAAAGGTATTTTATAAAATAACTTAGCCACTTATGTTTGAGCTTATTTCGTTTGTTTCGTTTGTTTCTTTGTTTGCTTTTTTGTGTTTGAGTATCCGACAAAGGCCGATCTTAACTTATTTTTAGCACATTTCAGTTGTCGTTTTAATCTATTATAAGATGTTAGGAATATTTGAGGAGAAGTACTTAAAGAGGCTGTTGCTAAAGAAGAACTTAACAAGCGAAGAGGAATTTATTGAAGCCTACAAGGAAATAGCTCTCAGGCAAGTTTTCGGCTGTTTTTAATACTCGGGCTCTTATTGAATTTCAAGAATTTGACTAAAAAATTTCAATAAAAGTTTTAAACCTACTCCTTTTCTGATAGGCGCTACAAGTCTACACTTGGTCACATGAGTAGCAGTCAATTTCATAAGGCGGGCATAGACAAGTAAGCTTTAAAATATGAAAAAAGAAAAAAAGGTGAAAAATATGTAAAACAAAATGTTTTTATTTTTTTCGTGCGTTTGTTTAATGATGGAAATGAGACGTTTCTATTACAGCAATGGATTTTATACCATCGATGAAGACCAGTGCAATTTGGAAGAAGAACTGGCCAACGAAGTGCAAGAAGAACTTAAAAGTATATTCGCTTAATTTTTAATAATTTCAATTGAATTTTCCACATATAGCTTCAGCTAGCTTTTTTTAGAGACTGCATTTTGTGGCAAGTTTTACTTACCTATGTTATATATGTGAACCTATCAGATTTCGATGAAATTGGCCACTACAAGAGGTCGAAAGCAAATCTGATGAGTCGAACGGATATCGTCAACCTGTACAGGGCCATGTCAAGGAGAAGTATTGTACGTTCATCAATGTTACCGCCGTCTTCTTTATTGAAGTCATCAATGTTGTAGTCACAAACGACCACCACTATCATGACCATCATCATCGTCATCATCACCATCACCATCATCATTGCAATTGTCATCATTATTATAAATCTCATCAAAATCACCACCACTATCATTTTCATTATCATCATCATCATATTCATTATATTTCAAACATACCCAGTGATGCTATCCCAAAATTTTACCAGTGAGTTCGCATTCGCAGTGAATATTTTCTAACATTTTTTTATATATTAATATTCCAATGGAAATATTATTTGGCAGAATAGCACACTAGCTGATGAATATTAAACTAACAGAAAAAAAATGTATCGTTCATATTCACTTTTATATTTTTACTAATTGGAAAAGACACAAAATTATTTACATAAACTAGAATTCTGAAATTTCACATATTCAAACATATCATTATAAAAAATCCATATGTCATTTTAAAGTAATTACATCATTGAAAATATTTCCAAATAGTAACATGATTTTCACATTTTTCACTATATTCCTTCAAGTTGGATTTTTCACCCTGGTATCAACTGCCGAGTTATGGTTCCTCAACCAACTTGTTACATAGGGAACTGCGTTCCAAGTGTTTAATGGGCGACCAATTAAGAAAAAGCATAGGTAGAGGAGGCGGGAAGCAAATGCCTCCAAACTTTTGGACTCCATAATTTTCGGGCAATCAGGTGTATGAGATAAAATCAAGAGCAAAGTTTTGGTAATTGTGACTAGCCCACATAATCGACAATAAGATTAATTAAAAGTAATTTTTTTCTGTTTAACAAGGGATTCGCACGAACCATATCATTTACATCAGGGAGTTCACGCGAACCCCTGCGAACCCCCAGGAAAGCACTACTGAACATGCCCACAAAAATTCTTATTACTAACATTTAGTAAATATTAATTAACACAGCAACTTGCCTACAAAATCGAATAAATTTTAAATATTAATAAAACATTACAAAATACGAAACAGGGAGAAACCTACATGTTCGACAGAGACCTCAAGTACCACGACATTCCTGATGAAGACGAGAAAGAACATAGACCTTCTGTGTGGGATATTCCTTCTCAACCACGTTCACGCGGCACTTCCACCACCAGCATAAATCACACCAGGCACATGTCACAAGTCACAAGACCGCCAAACGGTAAAAGCTTCGATACACCGGCTCTGAAAGGAGCCATGTCAATGAACTTTGACCCAAAATATGTATCCAGGTTGTTAGTTTCTTATACTTTTTTAAATCCCTTATATTAACTTCACCGCCGGCCTTGTTGCTTGCATATTTTCCTGTTTGTTTGCATGCTTGAATGTTTGCAAACCTTGAAAGTTAAAATTTAATAAATATGTATTTAGATGTTTTCAAGACTTTAGAATACCACTTAACTATTTGTTCAGCTGAGTTGATTTTGCTAAATAAGCAGTTATCACATTTAAAATGTAGATTTTACTGTTTTTATGATGCACCTAAATCATATATCATAATATGTTATTAAACCCGTACAGATTATATAATTCGATCTTGCTACAAAGGTTTTTATGATGAATCTCAAAATTATCCATGGTTCATACAACGTATTTTTGTTCGGTGTAGACGAAATCAGAAGTTGAGTCCTTACTCTTCCATCATGTTTCAAGGCGTTGATGACGCCTCGTATCTGGGCATCCAACCGAGCGATGGAAGATCTCTGACCCAGCCTAATTCACCCATTCAATCTACGCAAAAAAAGTACAGACCAAAAAGAGTCTCTAAAGTTTCTTTCACAGACCAGCCTCTCAGCCCACTTGGCGAAACTGCTGAAGAAAGCGCCCCTACTTTTCCGGCTGCCAATGACGATCTCCAAAAACGGGTAATTGTGGTACTTCCTACAGAGTTTGTCGGATTTGGCAGACAATCGGCCAAAGATGACTTTGAATTAACTGATGTCAGTGACAATGAAGAATATTGGCATAGCGAAGAAAAAAATGATTCGATAACGGATGATGGCAATAAACATACTAAACTTTAAAATTATTTTCTTACTCTGTTGTACTTTCAAGGTGTTTCACGTAAAAATCTTTTGATTAAAATTCTACTTGACCGCTTATAAAAGTATTTATTATTACTATTTCAAATTATTAATTTTATTTATTACAAACTGCCATGATGTTTTATTGAGTTTTTAAATTTAAATGTTTGCTCATTCTAGCTCTTCTTGTTTGCTGACAGGCTGCATTACGTACTCGACGTTTTTCGACTAAAATTTGGTCCTGACCAAGTCCTGATTTTTCAATATTCATATGTCGTTAAGAATCCAAATCAGTTTGTGCAGATTTATGTCACTTTCAATCCAGTAGTGTGACTAACGTTTGCATAATAAAAAAGTAAACTGAAAATTTTGCTGACAATTATAATTTCAACTGATCGATTCTACTTATACTAGAGATAGCCCGTCAAAAATGACATTTTTTAATTCGCATATATAATTTTTTGATTGATGCTCCACCTATTTTATTTTTAGGACTGACAGCGAACAATTGCGTAATAATTTTTATTACAAGCATATCATCTACCTACAGTGGGTGATTGGTTAACGAGCATAATCATGGACGTCTGTATAATCATGGACGTCTGTATAATAGCTATTATACAGACGTCCATGGTATAATATGCTATTATACAGACGTCCATGGCATAATCCGTTCCAAGACTGTGTTCGCTATCTGAATTGTTCGTTGACCGATTAATTCGTTCCGGAGACACTTAAAAATGAAATTAAAAACAAATTATGCATGATTTCTTAGTAAGTTTATTAAGAAAAATAATACATATTTATATAGTCTTGTATATTATTCAGGCTTTTCCATTTTTTGTTTATGGGGCCTTAAAGAACATGCATTATTACATGTTTAATTCCAGATTTCCTTTTAAAATTTGCAAACCAGCCAGTTGTAGCCGTGAATTTTAACTCCTCGGATGACGAAATAGGAGTTTGTTGTTTCAATTTCTCTCCATTTTTTCATGAATTGCACCTCATTGCTTTGCAGAAGCGATTTTTGTTACTCCTTTAGCTGCTTGAATCTTCTTGAGGATATCTTTCTTAGCTAAGGTTGTGCATACTGTAGACCTATTCAAACCATACAGTCTCGCAACATCAGCCGCCTTATGTTCACTCTCTACATTTTGCTTTGTTTTTATGGTGAAGACAGTTCACACGCACTGTGACAGCAGATTTACGCTTACCGGTAACCGCCCCGTGATATTCGTTTAAGTTCGTTATCCGAATATGTGTTCGTTGTCCGAACACAAAAATATTTCATGGAAGTGTTCGTTATCCGATTTGTTCGTTATCTGGTCAGTCCGTTAACCGATCAATAGAGCTCGACCGAAACCACTTTTTTGAGTGCAACAAATAATAATTTTTCACAATTTTCACCCAGGAGTGAATTTCGATGATCCGCATAAATTTGACCGGCCGAACTGAACTTTTGCTCACTTGCTACGCTAGTAGGTGGTGCCGACAAGAACATTTGCGCAGCAACTTCAAGTTGCGGGTATTGGCTGTGATGCCAATAAGCAAAAATGTTGGTTGAACGAGGTGGATGTGGTGCTTGAAGGTACGATTTCAATTCCACCTCAAATGTTTAATCTCTTGTTTCATTTGCATTTGTTGATGGTGTCAAATGAGCAATGTCGTGATCATCCCAAAGAGAGTTGTGAGTAGAAGAACTAACGGACACAGATTTTTGTATTGTCAGGGATGCTGACGTTGCACTTCTTAATTCGCAAACTGAGTCATTGGATGAAACATCAAGCTTCATCTAAGCATATTTCTAACGTTGCATCATAAATTGGTTCCAAGACTAAAGCTATCCTTTTCAATAACTTTCAGTCTGAATTTGACAGCGAATCAATTTCGTCATGTTCAACGCTGTAAAGATTTTTTTGCTCTTTCATACGTTGAAGCATCATGTAGGTACTGTTCCATCGCGTTTCAACATCTAACATCTTGTATCATCATATGCCAAGGAACAGAATAAGAATTTTGAATTTTATTTAATTTACAAACTGCAGATTCGCCGTGTTTAAAGTTGGAGACGATTTTTCTTGATACTTTGACTAACTTCTCCACCGACGATTGAGTGAATAACGCATCATTGAGTACTAGTTGCAGTGTGTGGGACATACAACCTACATCATCTATTTCTGCAAATCTCATCAAACAGATCATATTTGCAGCGTTATCACAAATTCCAAGATGAATTTTTGTTGTTAAGCCCCATTGTATAAATACATATATACATACAGTCACATATACAAACACATTTATACAATACACAATCAAAACAACTAAACTACTCAAAAAAACACGTTGAACAATTTTTAATTTTTTTGTAGGTTCGGTTTTGGTTTATGCCGAAACCTATCAGAAAATACACCGAAACCAAAACTTTACCGAAACCAGAGCAGCCGAAACCGAAACCGATTTTAAGCCTGGTTTCGGTGTCGAAACCGTGACCGAAACGGGGTTTCGGTCTAGCTCTACCGATTACCCACTGTACATTATTTCCTATGTCTGTATGTATGTTAGCAATTTTGCAGTACATTTATAACAAAGATAAAAATAACACACACATATATATATATATACTAGCAGTGCCCGTAGCGGCTTCGCTCGCATGAAATTAGAGAGTTTGAACCGTGCATCCATAGTAGAGATCATTTTTTTAGGTCTCGGCTCGGCCCGTCGACAAATTAGCCCAGCCCGTTTTAAAAACCCAAACTCCTGGCCCGGCACAGCCCGTCTGAATTAGGCCCGGCCCATTTTTACAGGCCTAGAAGTTCTATATACTTGATGAAAAACTTCGGCCCGTCCCACCTTGACCTCAGGTTTGGCCCGGCCAAACTGAAGACCCTAAAATCACTAAAATATCTATATACTTAGTGAAAAGCCTCGGCCCGTTCCACTTTGATTTAAGGTTTGGCCTGGCCCGTGTGAAGACTCTAAAATAACGGCTTGGCCCGGCCGATGATAAACTGGACTTAGCTACTTTTAACCGGCACAAAACTTCAAAATACTAATTTTTACATTTGTAGCACTTACAGTTTGTGAGTAGCAGTTATTTTGAAATCAAATAACCCTTATTTCCACCCCACATTTGAGGTCCTGGAAACCAAATTTTCAAAAAATGCTAAAACACGTATTTCATTATTTTTGGAGTAGAAACTAAATACTAATTTTTACTTCTGTAGCATTAACGGTTTTTGAGTAGTAGCTACTTTAAAAACCAAATAACCCAAAAAATGATGAATCACGTATATCTTTTTTTTTGAGTAGATACTAAGTATTAATTTTTACATCTGTGACAATTACAGTTGTTGAGTAGCAGTTACTTTAAAAACCAAATAACCCTATTTTCCACCCCACATTTGAAGTCCTGGGAACCAAATTTTCAATAAATTGTGAAACCCGTATATCATTATTTTTAGAGTAGAAACTAAATACTAATTTTTACTTTTGTAACATTAACAGTTTTTGAGTAGAAGCTACTTTAAAAACCAAATAACCCAATTTTCCAACCCACATTTGAGGTCCGGGAAACCAAATTTGTAAAAAATGGTGAAGCACGTATATCTTTATTTTTAGAAAAGAAACTAAATAATAATTTTTACATCTGTGGTATTTACTGTTTTTGAGTAGCAGTTACTATAAAAGACAATTAGCCCTATTTTCCACCCCACATTTGAAGTCCTGGAAACCAAATTTTCAAAAAATGCTAAAACACGTGTTTTATTATTTTTGGAGTAGAAACTAAATACTAATTTTTACTCCTGTAGCAGTAACAGTTTTTGAGTAGAAGCTACTTTAAAAACCAAATAACCCAATTTTCCAACCCACATTTGAGGTCCGGGAAACCAAATTTTCAAAAAATGGTGAAACACATATCTTTTTATTTTTCAAAAAGAATCTATATACCAAATTTCAAAATCTCCTCATTTTTGGTTTTCGAGATATACATTGTTTTAGAAAAAAGTTTGTTTTCCAGTTTTTTCCCCTCAGGAGCAAAATTTTCAAAAATCCTTTCTTAGCGGATGTTTACGCTATAAAAGTAATATAAGTTCCAAATTTCACGTTCTTAGGATGAGGCGTTTGAGCTCGGCGTTGATTATCAGTCAGTCATCTGTCAGTCAGTCAGTCAGTCAGGACATGTTCTTTTATATAAATAGATAAATTTGTATATATCTATATATATAAAAATGAATGTTTGTATATATGTTAATGTCCTTTATGCATTGCTACACCATTCATCCGATCGTAATGAAATTTTCACACAACCTTGAGAGTCAAGGGGAATCAAATATAAAAAAAAAATTTTGAAATCCGTCAGAAAATGAGCGGAGCGGGGTGGGTGAGCGAGCGGGAACTATATATATATGTATGTGCGTATGTATGTGTGTATGTATGTATGTATGTATGTATGTAAGTGTATGTGCATGTATGTGTGTCTGTGTGTGTGTTTATGTGTGTACTAGCGGAGATACCCGGCGTTGCCCGGGTTTTTTAGAGGTTTTTCTAATGTTTGTCTCTTTCTCTCCCGTTTCCTTTCCCACCTGCTTTTCCACTCCTGTTCGCTTTCCAGTTTTCGGTCGTTTTCCCGCTGCCGGTCGTTTTCCCGCTGCCGGTCGCTTTCCCGCTCTTGGTCGCTTTCCCGCTCCCGGTCGCTTTCCCGCTCCCGGTCGCTTTCCCGCTCCCGGTCGCTTTCCCGCTCTCGGTCGCTTTCCCGCTCCCGGTCGTTTTCCAGTTCCCGGTCGCTGTCCCGTTCCCGCTCACGTTTGCTCTCCCATTCCCGCTCACGCTTGCTTTTCCGTTCCCGCTCGCTGTCCGTTCCGGGTCGCTTTCCCGTTTCTATAATAGACAAACTAACCCACAAACATTCATTTATATATATAGTCTTAGCAAATCTATTTTACGTTTTATAGGCTAACAGAAGTTTTGAAAGAATGGAAAAGAGAAAATGAGCGTGAACGGGAACGGGAGAGCAACCGTGACCGGGAATGGGAGAGCAAGCATGACCGGGAACGGGAGAGCAAGCGTGAGCGGGAACGGGAAAGCGACCGGGAACAGGAAAGCGACCGGGAACGGGAAAGCGACCGGGAACGGGAAAGCGACCGGGAACAGGAAAGCGACCGGGAACGGGAAAGCGACCGGGAACGGGAAAGCGACCGGGAACGGGAAAGCGACCGGGAACGCGGAAAGCGACCGGGAACGCGGAAAGCGACTGGAATCGGGAACGCGGAAAGCGACCGGGAACGCGGAAAGCGACTGGAATCGGGAGAGCAAGCTTGGAAGGAAACGCGTGCAAGAGAGAAAATCGATAACAAAACTTCTGAGCGGGAAAGCGACCGGGAGCTGGAAAACGACCGAGAGCGGAAAAGCGACCGGGAACGCGACGAAAACGGGAAAGTGGAGAAGGAAACGGGAGCGAGAGAGACAAACATTAGAAAAACCTCTAAAAACCCCGGGCAATCAAATATAGAATTTTTTTTTTGAAATCCGTCACAAAATGAGCGGAGCGAAGCGGGTGAGCGAGCGGGAACTATATATATATATGTATGTATGTGCGTATGTATGTGTGTATGTATGTATGTGTATGTGTATGTGCATGTATGTGTGTCTGTGTATGTGTGTGTTTATGTATGTATGTATGTATGTATGTATGTATGTATGTATGTATGTATGTATGTATGTATGTATGTATGTATGTATGTATGTATGTGTTTTTTACAATATTTTGGCACTAAATGCTCATTCAAAGTATGTATGTATGTATGTATGTATGTATGTATGTATGTATGTATGTATGTATGTATGTATGTATGTATGTATGTATGTATGTATGTTTGTATGTATGTATGTATGTATGTATGTATGTATGTATGTATGTATGTATGTATGTATGTATGTATGTATGTATGTATGTATGTATGTATGTGTGTATGTATGTATGTATGTGTGTATGTATGTATGTATGGGTGTATGTATGTATGTATGTATGTAAGTATGTATGTATGTATTTATGTATGTATGTATGTATGTATGCATGCATGTATGTATGTGCGTATGTATGTGTGTATGTATGTATGTGTATGTGCATGTATGTGTGTCTGTGTGTGTGTTTATGTATGTATGTATGTATGTATGTATGTATGTATGTATGTGTTTTTTACAATATTTCGGCACTAATTGCTCATTCAAAGTATGTATGTGTATGTATGTATGTATGTATGTATGTATGTATGTATGTATGTATGTATGTATGTATGTATGTATGTATTTATGTATGTATGTATGTATGTATGTATGTATGTATGTATGTATGTATGTATGTATGTATGTATGTATGTATGTATGTATGTATGTATGTATGTAGAATCGGATCTAGGTGGGTCAACTGAGAGCGAAAGAATGAGCGGGAACGCGACAAGGAACGGATAACGACCGGGAGCGGGAGTGTGTATGTATCTATGTATGTATGTATGTATTTATGTATGTATGTATCGAACAGATTAATTGAAACAAGATGAAATTTTTCATAAAATCTTTTGTTTTTCGTTATTTTGAACGATAACCTAAAATACCAACGAACTACTATGAATTAATATTTTATATGGCCTCCCTTGGCTTCAACTAATAATTGTATTCTCTTTGGCATTGATTCTACCAGGTTTTGGCAGGTTGACAGCATCTTCTCATCTCTAACCATGTATGAATTATGGTTAAAATTAATCTTTCCACCGTGGTACAAACCGATTTGGACATCCGATTTTTGCAAATGGCCCATAGATTTTCTATCGGATTGATGTCTGGGGAATTTCCAGGCCAGTCTAAAACGGTTATATGACTTTCCTTGAAAAATTTAGCCATTTTTCTTGAAGTGTGACAGGGAGCTAAATCCTGCTGAAAGATTCCCCCACCATTTGGCCACCGCTTTTTCATTTCTGGTAACATTCTTTCGGCTAATATTGGCTGATACTTCTCGCTATTCATCATTCCAGTCACTGGAACAAGTGGCCCTGCTCCATAATACGAGAAACACCCCCAGAACATTTTTTTAAGAGGATGTTTGGTAGCTTGAACAACGTGTGAAGAAGTCAGTCTTTCATTTCCTTTACGAATGAAGCGAATCTGGTGGCCTTGAACGATGAAGTGACTCTCGTCGGAAAACAAAACTCTTTTCCAATCTTCTGATGTCCAATTTTCATATTTTTTTGCCCATGCAAGTCTCTTGGCCTTCATTGCCGTTGTCAAAATTTGTTTCCTGACTGGTTTCATAGCTGGTCTTCCTGCTTCAAGGAGTCTTCGACGAACAGTCATGGGAGTTACGTCCACACCAGTTTCAGCTAACTCTCGAGCAAGGTCCACAGCAGTTTTACGCAATCATTTCGACTAGAATAGAGTAGTCGCTGGTCATCTCGTTTACTTGTTTTCCTTTTGGCGCCACATTTCCCCTTCCTTTTGACTGAGATGTCCCCCGACTCCTTGTGGCATTTGATTATCCTATTGACTGTAGCCAAACTTACCCCAACCTCTGATGCTATGTCTCTTTGAGTTTTAGTGATATACCGAGACATTGTCACTATCATAACTCGCTTATTCATTGAAACATCCATCTCTGTTGGTACGTAAAAATGTCAACATTTAACAACTTTCATTCAAAACAACGAAAATAAGAAAAAAAAACCACTTACCGATAACAAAACACGTGCTACACACTGCGGAACGCTCGCTAGACTGTGTGCAGAAATAAAATAGTAACAGTGTTGCCATTACAAATAATAAAAATGATGCCAAAGCTAGAAATGCAAAAAAAAAATTTGTTTCAATTAATCTGTTCGATACTGTATGTATGTATGTATGTATGTACGTATGTATGTATGTATGTATGTATGTATGTATGTATGTATGTATGTATGTATGTATGTATGTATGTATGTATGTATGTATGTATGTATGTATGTGTGTGTTTTAACTCTTTGCGAGCTTTCGTCGCCGAAGGTCTTCAGAAGAAGAACCTCTCATTTTTAGCGTTTCGGCCCTTAAACTTCATCTTGACGCTTTTAAGAGAGAGGTGGGCCCACGTCCGTTGATCAGGCGGACGCCCTTCGGCGAGAAAAATTTCCAAATTCCTAACTTGAAACACGAAAATTCAAAGTTCAGCAGAAAACTGTTCGAAACAAAACTTGAAATCGCCGGAACGATTATCGCCCAATGTAAACAAGGCTAAACCATTTCGTGTGCATCTTGTAGCGCTTTCTTTTTTCTATTAGCGAAAATCCAAAAAGATGCAGCTTCAGCTGTCTGGGAGATCTCCTTGATGGCTCGAGTTTTTCCTCGGTTTGAAAAACCAAGAGCTTTCAGCAGTTTTAACATTGAGCTGCTAACCAACCCTCGAACGCCAACCTAGACTGCAAAAATTTCAGTCCTGAACCCTTTGGCATTCAAATCACATGCTAAATCCCTATATCTCTCCTCTTTGAAAATATTGCTAGATTCCATGTTACTTTCCCATGGCACAGAGAGTTCAATCAGGAACATTGTCTTGGCCAAGTCAGAATATACAATTATATCCGGCTTTAAGCCGCTAGATCTCACGGCTTCTGGAAATTTTCTTTCGCCATCCAAATCATCCGAAACCGACCAATCGTCGGCAGCACCCATCACACATTCAAAGTCTCTTGTAGATCTGAACCTGTGGAACTTCAGATTGCCTTCTCTCAAAATGTAGATTTTCCTTTTCTGCTGTATTCCTCTTGTCTTTGCTTTCTTACACGCTTCTTTGACGAAGTCAAGCAATTTTCGGAGTACTTGGTTATGACGCCAAGTGTACCTCCCGTGTGAAAGTGAAAACGAACAACAGGAAAGAACGTGAATGAGAGTCTCCGATTGCCCGCATAACATGCACGAATCATCGTCTTTCAACTTGTATGTATGTATGTATGTATGTATGTATGTATGTATGTATGTATGTATGTATGTATGTATGTATGTATGTATGTATGTATGTATGTATGTATGTACTAGCAGTGCCCGTAGCGGCTTCGCTCGCATGAAATTAGAGAGTTTGAACCGTGCATCCATAGTAGAGATCATTTTTTTAGGTCTCGGCTCGGCCCGTCATCAAATTAGCCCAGCCCGTTTTAAAAACCCAAACTCCTGGCCCGGCACAGCCCGTCTGAATCAGGCCCGGCCCATTTTTACAGGCCTAGAAGTTCTATATTCTTGATGAAACACTTCGGCCCGTCCCACTTTGACCTCAGGTTTGGCCCGGCCAAACTGAAGACCCTAAAATCACTAAAATATCTATATACTTGGTGAAAAGCCTCGGCCCGTCCCACTTTGATTTAAGGTTTGGCCTGGCCCGTGTGAAGACTCTAAAATAACGACTTGGCCCGGCCGATGATAAACTGGACTTAGCTACTTTTAACCGGCACAAAACTTCAAAATACTAATTTTTACATTTGTAGCACTTACAGTTTGTGAGTAGCAGTTATTTTGAAATCAAAAAACCCTTATTTCCACCCCACATTTGAGGTCCTGGAAACCAAATTTTCAAAAAATGCTAAAACACGTATTTCATTATTTTTGGAGTAGAAACTAAATACTAATTTTTACTTCTGTAGCATTAACAGTTTTTGAGTAGCAGCTACTTTAAAAACCAAATAACCCAAAAAATGATGAAACACGTATATCTTTTTTTTGAGTAGATACTAAGTATTAAATTTTACATCTGTGGCAATTACAGTTGTTGAGTAGCAGTTACTTTAAAAACCAAATAACCTTATTTTCCACCGCACATTTGAAGTCATGGAAACCAAATTTTCAAAAAATTGTGAAACCCGTATATCATTATTTTTAGAGTAGAAACTAAATTCTAATTTTTACTTTTGTAACATTAACAGTTTTTGAATAGAAACTACTTTAAAAACCAAATAACCCAATTTTCCAACCCACATTTGAGGTCCGGGAAACCAAATTTGTAAAAAATGGTGAAACACGTATATCTTTATTTTTAGAAAAGAAACTAAATACTAATTTTTACATCTGTGGTATTTACTGTTTTTGAGTAGCAGTTACTATAAAAGACAATTAGCCCTATTTTCCACCCCACATTTGAAGTCCTGGAAACCAAATTTTCAAAAAATGCTTAAACACGTATTTCATTATTTTTGGAGTAGAAACTAAATACTAATTTTTACTCCTGTAGCATTCACAGTTTTTGAGTAGCAGCTACTTTAAAAACCAAATAACCCAATTTTCCAACCCACATTTGAGGTCCGGGAAACCGAATATTCAAAAAATGGTGAAACACGTTTTTTTTTATTTTTCAAAAAGAATCTATATACCAAATTTCAAAATCTCCTCATTTTTGATTTTCGAGATATACATTGTTTTAGAAAAAAAGTTTGTTTTCCAGTTTTTTCCCCTCAGGAGCAAAATTTTCAAAAATCCTTTCTTAGCGGATGTTTACGCTATAAAAGTAATATAATTTCCAAATTTCAAGTTCCTAGGATGAGGCGTTTGAGCTCGGCGTTGATTATCAGTCAGTCATCAGTCAGTCAGTCAGTCAGTCAGGACATGTTCTTTTATATATATAGATGTATGTATGTATGTATGTATGTATGTATGTATGTATGTATGTATGTATGTATGTATGTATGTATGTATGTATGTATGTATGTATGTATGTATGTATGTATGTATGTATGTATGTATGTATGTATGTATGTATGTATGTATGTATGTATGTATGTATGTATGTATGTATTGTATGTATGTATGTATGTATGTATGTATGTATGTATGTATGTATGTATGTATGTATGTATGTATGTATGTATGTATGTATGTATGTATGTATGTATGTATGTATGTATGTATGTATGTATGTATGTATGTATGTATGTATGTATGTATGTATGTATGTATGTATGTATGTATGTATGTATGTATGTATGTATGTATGTATGTATGTATGTATGTATGTATGTATGTATGTATGTATGTATGTATGTATGTATGCATGTATGTATGTATGTATGTATGTATGTATGTATGTATGTATGTATGTATGTATGTATGTATTGTATATATGTATGTATGTATGTATGTATGTATGTATGTATGTATGTATGTATGTATGTATGTATGTATGTATGTATGTATGTATGTATGTATGTATGTATGTATGTATGTATGTATGTATGTATGTATGTATGTATTCTATATATGTATGTATGTATGTATGTATGTATGTATGTATGTATGTATGTATGTATGTATGTATGTATGTATGTATGTATGTATGTATGTATGTATGTATGTATGTATGTATGTATGTATGTATGTATGTATGTATGTATGTATGTATGTATGTATGTATGTATGTATGTATGTATGTATGTATGTATGTATGTATGTATGTATGTATGTATGTATGTATGTATGTATGTATGTATGTATGTATGTATGTATGTATGTATGTATGTATGTATGTATGTATGTATGTATGTATGTATGTATGTATGTATGTATGTATGTATGTATGTATGTATGTATGTATGTATGTATGTATGTATGTATGTATGTATGTATGTATGTATGTATGTATGTATGTATGTATGTATGTATGTATGTATGTATGTATGTATGTATGTATGTATGTATGTATGTATGTATGTATGTATGTATGTATGTATGTATGTATGTATGTATGTATGTATGTATGTATGTATGTATGTATGTATGTATGTATGTATGTATGTATGTATGTATGTATGTATGTATGTATGTATGTATGTATGTATGTATGTATGTATGTATGTATGTATGTATGTATGTATGTATGTATGTATGTATGTATGTATGTATGTATGTATGTATGTATGTATGTATGTATGCATGTATGTATGTATGTATATATGTATGTATGTATGTATGTATGTATGTATACGTACGTCTCGAAATTTCGGCTGTGAGTCGATCCATCACTTCAAGGTGTTCCATTCGCATTTCCTGTTGCATAGTCAGTCCTATATCTGTTGTCTCTTTTCCAGACAAGCGCTCTACCCCATTTGCGCATAAATGTCACATCGCGGAAAAATAAACAGCTGTATATCTCGATAACTCAAACACCAAATTGAAAATTTATTTTGTCCGTAAGACAAAATAGAGGGTGCTCTACAACTTTGCCATTTGAAGTTTTTTTCTAGGACGCACTGTTAAGGCTGTATAGCTACCGGGGTACATATTGCGGTCCCCATGGGCCACTCCATGATTCAATGTCAAATTTTTTATTCTGTTAATAGGAGCTGAGAGAAATCCAATAAATCAAAAATCTCTAAAATCGGTTCAGCCGTTCTTGAGTTATAAGTGTCGTAACACAAACCCGACCTCCTTATATATATATATATATATATATATATATATATATATATATATATATATATATATATATATATTTAAATTACTGATTTTATTCTTTTTCCTAATTTTTTAGACATCACAGTTTCATATCTACACTATAAACAGTACTCATTGATATTCAATTAACTTCTTATTTGTTAAATAGAAGATCAAATTCAAATCAAATTCAAAATGACTGACACTACAAATCAAACAGGAAATAGTGTTGAACTACAATCTCTTAAAGCTGAATTAAAAATAATTGTTACAAAATTGTTTTCAAACCCCAAACCGAGTCGTCCAGAATTTTACAAGATGTATGAGCGCGTCTCTGTTCTCATAGATAGCCATGATCCCGACGAAGATAACCACTGTAAGTTTTTAAAAAACTTGTTCAACGATTATATTCGAGAAAAACTTGAACCCGTAAACTCGCTTCCTGATGAAGACTTCATTAATCAATTTTGTAACTTTGTAAATAACTTTAAAGATACTTTTAAAACTTTAAACAAAGTTTTTAAACCTTTGAACGATATCATGAATTCCGGTAAACAAAAGACGAGCTTAGATTTCATCTTTGATGAAAATTATAAAATTGAAAATTACGTTATAAAATTAGCAAACGAAACACTGAAAGATGTCATAGTCAATCAATGCGACCGTTTAAAAAAAATAATTTTGAAGAAAGTTGAAAATAATAGACTAGGTGTTGTTAAATATGAAGGTGATGTTATAAAACAAATATGTGAACAAATTACTGAAAGTGATAATGAATGTTTAAACAAGGATAAGATTATTTTTCAAATAGTTTTCCGAAATCCTTTATTAGAACAAGCTGGGAACTATTATAGAGAAAAATCTGATGAGTTGATTACGTCATCTGACCTGACTGAATACAGTTTTAAATGTTTGCAGTTAATTGACTGTGAAAAAGAAAAAATTGAAAACCTTGTTGACCAAGAAACCTCGGAAAAAATTTTGCAAGTTGTAAAAAAAGAATTAATAAGTCAACCAGTTGAATATATGAAAAATGGATTTGTTGATATTTTAGAAAAAACAAACATTGAAAGTGCTCGATTAGTATACAAGTTGTTACAGCATGTTGAAAATGATCTTGATTTGAGACAAAGTATAGGGGATGAGATAAGAAATTTTGCCGAAACGATTTTCTCAAAGTTTCTTGAAGAAATTAGAAAAAATTTAACGCCCGTATCACTTGTTGATACTACTGTGGAAAAATACACCACGTTTTGCCAATTTATTACCGACAACTGCAATCACAAAATATTTCTGGAATCATTGGATCAAGGAGTTAATAAGGCCCTGCAGCAGTTTCAATCAGAAGTTGCTAAACAATCAAAAGGTGTTTTCTCAATAAGTCTTATGTTATCGAAATATTGCGATCACATACTAAAAAAATCCAAAATGAACGAAGAAACTATTCAAAAAAATATAGCAAAAGCAATTTTAGTTTTTAAATTCATTGAGGACAAAGACGTTTTTGCAAAATTTTTCATTCAAAATCTTGGAAGAAGGCTTGTTCATTCCTTGTCGTGGTCAATAGAATGTGAAGAATCAATGGTTCAAAAACTTCAAGAAGAAACCAGTGCAAAATACATACACAAAATGGCCCTTCTTATTAATGATATAAAACTGAGCGAAGAAAGAACCAGCAAGTTTTTAAAATTTTGTCGGGAAAACAATCAATCTTTGCAAGTAAAATCCAGTATTATGATAATCCAAGGTCTTGTTTGGCAAGAGTCAATAAAGTCATTTTACAGCTGCTACTTGCCTTTTGAATTAGAGAAATGCATCTCCACATTTGAAACGTTTTACAATAACGAGTCAAGTGGAAGAAAACTTTCATGGCAATATAATTTTTGTAGCTGTGAAGTTACTTTGTCGTATTTGGAAAAGACTTATGTAGTAGAAGCTGCTCCATTGCCTGCGGCATTGGTATTGAATGTCTTTTCTGAACACGAAACTGCTTCGCTTGAAAACATCACTGTTCAAACAGGACTACCATCAGAAATTGCAAAGAAATGTTTACAACAACTAGTGGACAGTAGTATTATTATTTCTCCAAAACATTTAGAGAACGAAGAATTTTCGTTTTCTGTTAACATGAATTTTTCAAACGACAAACGTAAGTTCAAACTTCAAAAACAAAGACAAGAAAAAGACAAAGATTCAGAGGATGATAAACGTGCTGTGGCCAAAGTGGAAGAAGATAGACTTTTGTTTTTGCAAGCTTTTGTAGTTAAGACAATGAAAGCTAGAAGAACAATTCAACACGAAGAATTAGTTGGAGAAATTTTTAAAGAATCTCATAAGTTCTTTTCGCCTTCACTTGATTTAATTAAAAAAGCGCTGGATATCCTGATTAAAAGAGAATATATCGAAAAAAAGAAAGATTCTGTTAATGAATACGCTTACCTAGCTTGAAAAAAGTATTACTCAGCAAGTTTATCTATTGTTTTCCCTATTTGTTTTCCCTATTTGTTTTTTTTTGCTTTTTTTTACTGTGTTAGTTTTTGCAAATAAATAATTTAAATTCTTTTATTTAACTTCACCCGTTTTTTTGTTTGTTTGTTAGTTTGTTTGTCTGGTGTGATCAAATCTTATAAACGAAAAATCACCCACTTTTCAATTGTTTTAGATTTAAAACATTTAGTTCGTTGACTTAGATAAAGAGGCAAAGAAAAACTTTTTTTTACCAATGCTTTTATTAACTCGTCGTCTCTGTTTCTCTGTCTGTCTGTTTTTCTGTCTGTCTGTTTCTCTGTCTGTCTGTTTCTCTGTCTGTTTCAAATCTTGCAATTTTTGAGTCACTTCCTGATGATAGAAACTAAATACTAATTTTTAATTCTGTAGCATTAACAGTTTTTGAGTAGAAGCTACTTTAAAAACCAAATAACCCAATTTTCCAACCCACATTTGAGGTCCGGGAAACCAAATTTGTAAAAAATGGTGAAGCACGTATATCTTTATTTTTAGAAAAGAAACTAAATAATAATTTTTACATCTGTGGTATTTACTGTTTTTGAGTAGCAGTTACTATAAAAGACAATTAGCCCTATTTTCCACCCCACATTTGAAGTCCTGGAAACCAAATTTTCAAAAAATGCTAAAACACGTGTTTTATTATTTTTGGAGTAGAAACTAAATACTAATTTTTACTCCTGTAGCAGTAACAGTTTTTGAGTAGAAGCTACTTTAAAAACCAAATAACCCAATTTTCCAACCCACATTTGAGGTCCGGAAACCAAATTTGTAAAAAATGGTGAAACACGTATATCTTTATTTTTAGAAAAAAAACTAAATAATAATTTTTACATCTGTGGTATTTACTGTTTTTGAGTAGCAGTTACTATAAAAGACAATTAGCCCTATTTTCCACCCCACATTTGAAGTCCTGGAAACCAAATTTTCAAAAAATGCTAAAACACGTATTTCATTATTTTTGGAGAAGAAACTAAATACTAATTTTTACTCCTCTAGCATTAACAGTTTTTGAGTAGAAGCTACTTTAAAAACCAAATAACCCAATTTTCCAATCCACATTTGAGGTCCGGGAAACCGAATTTTCAAAAAATGGTGAAACAAACACGTATCTTTTTATTTTTCAAAAAGAATCTATATACCAAATTTCAAAATCTCCTCATTTTTGGTTTTCGAGATATACATTGTTTTAGAAAAAAGTTTGTTTTCCAGTTTTTTCCCCTCAGGAGCAAAATTTTCAAAAATCCTTTCTTAGCGGATGTTTACGCTATAAAAGTAATATAAATTCCAAATTTCACGTTCCTAGGATGAGGCGTTTGAGCTCGGCGTTGATTATCAGTCAGTCAGTCAGTCAGTCAGGACATGTTCTTTTATATATATAGATGTATGTATGTATGTATGTATGTATGTATGTATGTATGTATGTATGTATGTATGTATGTATGTATGTATGTATGTATGTATGTATGTATGTATGTATGTATGTATGTATGTATGTATGTATGTATGTATGTATGTATGTATGTATGTATGTATGTATGTATGTATGTATGTATGTATGTATGTATGTATGTATGTATGTATGTATGTATGTATGTATGTATGTATGTATGTATGTATGTATGTATGTATGTATGTATGTATGTATGTATGTATGTATGTATGTATGTATGTATGTATGTATGTATGTATGTATGTATGTATGTATGTATGTATGTATGTATGTATGTATGTATGTATGTATGTATGTATGTATGTATGTATGTATGTATGTATGTATGTATGTATGTATGTATGTATGTATGTATGTATGTATTTATGTATGTATGTATGTATGTATGTAGAATCGGATCTAGGGGGGACTGAGTGCGAAAAAATGATATGGAAAGCGAGAGGGAACGGATAACGACCGGGAG
Source organism: Erpobdella octoculata (assembly GCA_963978895.1). NCBI lineage: Eukaryota > Metazoa > Annelida > Clitellata > Hirudinida > Erpobdellidae > Erpobdella > Erpobdella octoculata. Next base: position 33,165,874 of record OZ022242.1, on the reverse strand, counting down.
CGGGAGCGCAAGCGGGAAGGAAACGGGAGCGAAAAAGAACGCATTAGGTAAACCTCTAAAAACCCCGGGCAACGCCGGGTGCTCCCGCTAGTATATATATATATATATATATATATATATATATATATATATATATATATATATATATATATATATATATATATATATATATATATATATATATATATATATATATATATATCTATATATATAAAAGAACATGTCCTGACTGACTGACTGACTGACTGACTGACTGATGACTGACTGATAATCAACGCCGAGCTCAAACGCCTCATCCTAGGAACGTGAAATTTGGAACTTATATTACTTTATAGCGTAAACATCCGCTAAGAAAGGATTTTTGAAAATTTTGCTCCTGATGGAAAAAAACTGGAAAACAAATTTTTTTCTAAAACAATGTATATCTCGAAAACCAAAAATGAGGAGATTTTGAAATTTGGTATATAGATTCCTTTTGAAAAATAAAAAGATACGTGTTTCACCATTTTTTGAAAATTCGGTTTCCCGGACCTCAAATGTGGGTTGGAAAATTGGGTTATTTGGTTTTTAAAGTAGCTTCTACTCAAAAACTGTTAATGCTACAGGAGTAAAAATTAGTATTTAGTTTCTACTCCAAAAATAATGAAATACGTGTTTTAGCATTTTTTGTAAATTTGGTTTCCAGGACTTCAAATGTGGGGTGGAAAATAGGGCTAATTGTCTTTTATAGTAACTGCTACTCAAAAACAGTAAATACCACAGATGTAAAAATTATTATTTAGTTTCTTTTCTAAAAATAAAGATATACGTGTTTCACCATTTTTTACAAATTTGGTTTCCCGGACCTCAAATGAGGGTTGGAAAATTGGGTTATTTGGTTTTTTAAGTAGCTTCTACTCAAAAACTGTTAATGCTACAAAAGTAAAAATTAGTATTTAGTTTCTACTCTAAAAATAATGATATACGGGTTTCACAATTTTTTGAAAATTTGGTTTCCAGGACTTCAAATGTGGGGTGGAAAATAGGGTTATTTGGTTTTTAAAGTAACTGCTACTCAACAACTGTAATTGCCACAGATGTAAAAATTAATACTTAGTATCTACTCAAAAAAAAAGATATACGTGTTTCACCATTTTTTAAAACTTTGGTTTCCTTGACTTCAAAATGTGGAATCAAAAGAAGGGTTATTTGATTTTGTTTTTCACTAAGCATATAGACATTTTAGTGATTTTAGGGCCTTCAGACGGGCCGGGCCAAGCCTGAAGTCAAGGTGGGACGGGCCGACGTTTTTCATCAAGTATATAGAATTTCAAGGCCTGTAAAAACGGGCCGGGCTCAAATTAGACGGGCCGTGCCGGGCCAGGAATTTTGGTTTTAAAACAGGCTGGGCCAAGTTGTCGACGGTCCGAGCCGACACATATGGATGCACGGTTCAAATTCTCTAATTTCATGCGAGCGAAGCCGCTACGGGCACTGCTAGTATATATATATCTATATATATAAAAGAACATGTCCTGACTGACTGACTGACTGACTGACTGACTGACTGACTGACAGATGACTGACTGATAATCAACGCAGAGCTCAAACGCCTCATCCTAGGAACGTGAAATTTGGAACTTATATTACTTTTATAGCGTAAACATCCGCTAAGAAAGGATTTTTGAAAATTTTGCTCCTGAGGGGAAAAAACTGGAAAACAAACTTTTTTCTAAAACAATGTATATCTCGAAAACCAAAAATGAGGAGATTTTGAAATTTGGTATATAGATTCTTTTTGAAAAATAAAAAGATACGTGTTTTATCATTTTTTGAAAATTCGGTTTCCCGGATCTCAAATGTGGGTTGGAAAATTGGGTTATTTGGTTTTTAAAGTAGCTGCTACTCAAAAACTGTGAATGCTACAGGAGTGAAAATTAGTATTTAGTTTCTACTCCAAAAATAATGAAATACGTGTTTTAGAATTTTTTGAAAATTTGGTTTCCAGGACTTCAAATGTGGGGTGGAAAATAGGGTTATTTGTTTTTTAAAGTAACTGCTACTCAAAAACTGTAAATACCACAGATGTAAAAATTAGTATTTAGTTTCTATTCTAAAAATAAAGATATACGTGTTTTACCATTTTTTTAAAATTTGGTTTTCAGGACCTCAAATGTGGGGTGGAAGATAAGGTTATTTGGTTTTTAATGTAACTGCTACTCGAAAACAGTAGATGCTACAGGAGTAAAAATTAGTATTTGGTTTCTACTCCAGAAATAATGATATACGTGTTTTATCATTTTTTGAAAATTTGGTTTCCAGTTCCAGGACCTCAAATGTGAGGTGGAAAAAAGGTTATTTGATTTTAAAATAACTGCTACTCAAAAACTGTAAGTGCTACAGATGTGAAAAATAGTATTTTGAGGTTTTGTGCCGGTTAAAAGTAAATGAGTTCAGTTTATCACCGGACGGACGGGCCAAGCCGTTATTTTAGGGTCTTCATACGGCCCTGCCCAAACCTTAAATCAAGGTGGGACGGGCCGAGATTTTTAACCAAGTATATAGACATTTTAGTGATTTTAGGGTGTTCAGGCTAAACATGAAGTCAAGGTGGGACGGGCCGAAGTTTTTCATCAAGTATATAGAACTTCTAGGCCTGTAAAAACGGGCCGGGCCCATATTAGACGGGCCGTGCCGGGCCAGGAATTTCGGTTTTTGAAACGGGTTGGGCAAGTTGTCGACGGGCCGAGCCGAGACCTAAAAAATTGACCCGTGCAGTACTCTACTATGTATGCATGGTTCAAATTCTCAAATTTCATGCGAGCGAAGCCGCTACGGGCACTGCTAGTATATATATAAGAACATGTCCTGACTGACTGACTGATAATCAACGCCGAGCTCAAACGCCTTATCCTAGGAACGTGAAATTTGGAACTTATATTACTTTTATTGCGTAAGCATCCACTAAGAAAGGATTTTTGAAAATTTTGCTCCTGAGGGCAAGAAACGGGAAAACAAACTTTTTTCTAAAACAATGTATATCTCGAAAACCAAAAATGAGGAGATTTTGAAATTTGGTATATGGATTCTTCTTGAAAAATAAAAAGATACGTGTTTCACCATTTTTTGAAAATTCGGTTTCCCGGACCTCAAATGTGGGTTGGAAAATTGGGCTATTTGGTTTTTAAAGTAGCTGCTACTCAAAAACTGATAATGCTACAGGAGTAAAAATTCGTATTTAGTTTTTACTCCAAAAATAATGAAATACGTGTTTTAGCATTTTTTGAAAATTTGGTTTCCAGGACTTCAAATGTGGGGTGGAAAATAGGGCTATTTGTTTTTTTAAAGTAACTGTTATTCAAAAACAGTAAATACCACAGATGTACAAATTATTATTTAGTTTCTTTTCTAAAAATAAAGATATACGTGTTTCAACATTTTTTACAAATTTGGTTTCTAGGACCTTAAATGTGGGGTGGACAATAGGATTATTTGATTTTTAAAGTAGCTGCTACTCAAAACCTGTGAATGCTACAAAAGTAAAAATTATTATTTAGTTTCTACTCTAAAAATAATGATATACGGGTTTCACAATTTTTTGAAAATTTGGTTTCCAGGACTTCAAATGTGGGGTGGAAAATAGGGTTATTTGGTTTTTAAAGTAACTGCTACTCAACAACTGTGATTGCAACAGATGTAAAAATTAATACTTAGTATCTACTCAAAAAAAAAGATATACATGTTTCATCATTTTTTGGGTTATTTGGTTTTTAAAGAGCTGCTACTCAAAAACTGTTAATGCTACAGGAGTAAAATTTAGTATTTAGTTTTTACTTTAAAAATAATGAAATACGTGTTTAAGCATTTTTTGAAAAAAAAGTTAGTATTTAGTTTCTACTCCAAAAATAATAAAATACGTGTTTTAGCATTTTTTGAAAATTTGGTTTCCAGGACTTCAAATGTGGGATGGAAAATAAGGTTATTTGTTTTTTAAACTAACTGCTACTCAAAAACTGTAAATACCACAGATGTAAAAATTAGTATTTAGTTTCTATTCTAAAAATAAAGATATACGTGTTTCACCATTTTTTAGAAATTTGGTTTCCAGGACCTTTAATGTGGGGTGGACGGTGGACAAGAGGATTACTTGGTTTTTAAAGTAGCCGCTATTCAAAAACAGTAAATGATACAAAAGTAAAAATTAGTATTTAGTTTCTACTCTAAAAATAATGATATACGTGTTTCACAATTTTTTGAAAATTTGGTTTCCAGGACTTCAAATGTGGGGTGGAAAATAGGGTTATTTGGTTTTTAGAGTAAAAACAACTGTAATTGTTACAGATGTAAAAATTAATACTTAGTATTTACTCAAAAAAAAGATATACGTGTTTCACCATTTTTTAAAACTTTGGCTTCCATGACTTCAAAGGTGGGGTCAAAATAAGGGTTATTTGATTTTAAAATAACTGCTACTCAACAACTGCAATCACTACAGATGTTTATTTTATGTACGTTAATTTAATTACAGTGTCTAAATTTGATTATATTTATTAATATCCTTCTATTAAGATAAATCTATGAGGATATTAGTTTATTTGTATATTAAGTTTTTACATGATTTCTTATCTTTTGCCTCTTTTTACGCGATTGTATTTACAGACTCTGAAAATGGCGAAAGCCGAAACGGCCCGTAAGTCTGAAATAAAGAAAGTTTTAAATGTTAATACTTTTCTTAATACGTGTTGCAGTAGACAAAAAACGTTGTTCCGAAATATTGAGAAAGTATCTAAAAAAACTCATAGCGGTTAAATGGAAACTCATTTTTAATCGAGCTTGTCTTAAAGAATATATATATATATATATATATATACATATACATATATATATACATATATATACATATATATAAATACATATATATATACATATTTATATATATATATATATATATATATATATAAATATATATATATATATATATATATATATATATATATATATATATATATATATATATATATATATATATATATATATCACTGACTTTATTCTTTTTCCTTATTTTATAGACATCACAGTTTCATATCTCCACTATAAACATTACTCATTGATATTAACAATTAACTTGTTATTTATTAAATAGATCAAATTCAAATCAACTTGAAATCAAATTCATAATGACTGACTTAACAACTGAAGCAGGAAATAATGTTGAACTAGAAAGCCTTAAAGCTGAGGTAAAAAATCATGTAACAAAATTGTTTTCGAACCCTAAGCAGAAGCGTCTTGAATTCATCGCCATGGTGAATTGTGTTTTTAAACTTGTAAGTAGTCCTGATGCCGACGAAGATAAACACTGTAGTTTTTTCAAAGAATGGTTCTACGAATGTATTCTAGAAAAACTTGAGCCTATAAAATCACTTTCAGATAAAGACTATATAAATGAATTTTGTAACTTTGTAACAAAATTGAACGAAACTTTTGATAAACTAAATAAGGTTTTTAAGCATTTTAACGATATTAAAAAAGCGGATAAACAAAAAACAAGTTTGGATTTTATCTTTGATGAAGATAATAGGATTGATAATTACGTTAAAAAATTAGCAAATGAAACATTGAAAGATGTCGTCATCAATCAATACGACCGGTTAAAAAATTTAATTTTGGAGAAAGTTGAAAATAATAGACTGGGTGTTGCTAAATGTGAAGGTGATGTTTTTAAACAAATATGTAATGTAATTAATGAAATTGATAATGAATGTTTAGACAAGGATAAGATTTTTTTTCAAAATGTTTTCCAAGACCCTTTATTAGAACAAGCTAGGAACTATTATAGAAGAAAATCTGATGAGATGATGGCGTCGTCTGACCTGACTGAATACAGTATTAAATGTTTGCAGTTAATTGACTGTGAAAAAGAAAAAAATGAAACTATTGTTGACGAAGGTACCTCTAAAAAAATTTTGCACGTCGTAAAAAAAGAATTAATAAGTCAACCAGTTGAATATATCAAAAATGGATTTGTTGATATTTTAGAAAAAACAAAAATTGAAAGTGCTCGATTAGTATACAAGTTGTTGCAGCATGTTGAAAATGATCTTGATTTGAGACAAAGTATAGGGAATGAGATAAGAAATTTTGCCGAAACGATTTTCTCAAAGTTTCTTGAAGAAATTAGAAAAAATTTAACGCCCGCATCACTTGTTGATACTACTGCGGAAAAATACACCACGTTTTGCCAATTTATTACCGACAACTGCAATCACAAAATATTTCTGGAATCATTGGATCAAGGAGTTAATAAGGCCCTGCAGCAGTTTCAATCAGAAGTTGCTAAACAATCAAAAGGTGTTTTCTCAATAGGTCTTATGTTATCGAAATATTGCGATCACATACTAAAAAAATCCAAAATGAACGAAGAAACTATTCAAAAAAATATAGCAAAAGCAATTTTAGTTTTTAAATTCATTGATGACAAAGACGTTTTTGCAAAATTTTTCATTCAAAATCTTGGAAGAAGGCTTGTCCATTCCTTGTCGTGGTCAATAGAATGTGAAGAATCAATGGTTCAAAAACTTCAAGAAGAAGTGCAAAATACATACACAAAATGGCCCTTCTTATTAATGATATAAAACTGAGCGAAGAAAGAACCAGCAAGTTTTTAAAATTTTGTCGGGAAAACAATCAATCTTTGCAAGTAAAATCCAGTATTATGATAATCCAAGGTCTTGTTTGGCAAGAGTCAATAAAGTCATTTTACAGCTGCTACTTGCCTTTTGAATTAGAGAAATGCATCTCCACATTTGAAACGTTTTACAATAACGAGTCAAGTGGAAGAAAACTTTCATGGCAATATAATTTTTGTAGCTGTGAAGTTACTTTGTCGTATTTGGAAAAGACTTATGTAGTAGAAGCTGCTCCATTGCCTGCGGCATTGGTATTGAATGTCTTTTCTGAACACGAAACTGCTTCGCTTGAAAACATCACTGTTCAAACAGGACTACCATCAGAAATTGCAAAGAAATGTTTACAACAACTAGTGGACAGTAGTATTATTATTTCTCCAAAACATTTAGAGAACGAAGAATTTTCGTTTTCTGTTAACATGAATTTTTCAAACGACAAACGTAAGTTCAAACTTCAAAAACAAAGACAAGAAAAAGACAAAGATTCAGAGGATGATAAACGTGCTGTGGCCAAAGTGGAAGAAGATAGACTTTTGTTTTTGCAAGCTTTTGTAGTTAAGACAATGAAAGCTAGAAGAACAATTCAACACGAAGAATTAGTTGGAGAAATTTTTAAAGAATCTCATAAGTTCTTTTCGCCTTCACTTGATTTAATTAAAAAAGCGCTGGATATCCTGATTAAAAGAGAATATATCGAAAAAAAGAAAGATTCTGTTAATGAATACGCTTACCTAGCTTGAAAAAAGTATTACTCAGCAAGTTTATCTATTGTTTTCCCTATTTGTTTTCCCTATTTGTTTTTTTTTGCTTTTTTTTACTGTGTTAGTTTTTGCAAATAAATAATTTAAATTCTTTTATTTAACTTCACCCGTTTTTTTGTTTGTTTGTTAGTTTGTTTGTCTGGTGTGATCAAATCTTATAAACGAAAAATCACCCACTTTTCAATTGTTTTAGATTTAAAACATTTAGTTCGTTGACTTAGATAAAGAGGCAAAGAAAAACTTTTTTTTACCAATGCTTTTATTAACTCGTCGTCTCTGTTTCTCTGTCTGTCTGTTTTTCTGTCTGTCTGTTTCTCTGTCTGTCTGTTTCTCTGTCTGTTTCAAATCTTGCAATTTTTGAGTCACTTCCTGATGATAGAAACTAAATACTAATTTTTAATTCTGTAGCATTAACAGTTTTTGAGTAGAAGCTACTTTAAAAACCAAATAACCCAATTTTCCAACCCACATTTGAGGTCCGGGAAACCAAATTTGTAAAAAATGGTGAAGCACGTATATCTATATTTTTAGAAAAGAAACTAAATAATAATTTTTACATCTGTGGTATTTACTGTTTTTGAGTAGCAGTTACTATAAAAGACAATTAGCCCTATTTTCCACCCCACATTTGAAGTCCTGGAAACCAAATTTTCAAAAAATGCTAAAACACGTATTTCATTATTTTTGGAGTAGAAACTAAATACTAATTTTACTCCTGTAGCAGTAACAGTTTTTGAGTAGAAGCTACTTTAAAAACCAAATAACCCAATTTTCCAACCCACATTTGAGGTCCGGGAAACTGAATTTTGAAAAAATGGTGAAACATGTATTTTTTTATTTTTCAAAAAGAATCTATATACCAAATTTCAAAATCTCCTCATTTTTGGTTTTCGAGATATACATTGTTTTAGAAAAAAGTTTGTTTTCCAGTTTTTTCCCCTCAGGAGCAAAATTTTCAAAAGTCCTTACTTAGCGGATGTTTACGCTATGAAAGTAATATAAGTTCCAAATTTCACGTTCCTAGGATGAGGCGTTTGAGCTCGGCGTTGATTATCAGTCAGTCATCTGTCAGTCAGTCAGTCAGTCAGTCAGTCAGGACATGTTCTTTTATATATATAGATGTATGTATGTATGTATGTATGTATGTATGTATGTATGTATGTATGTATGTATGTATGTATGCATGCATGCATGTATGTATGTATGTATGTATGTATGTATGTATGTATGTATGTATGTATGTATGTATGTATGTATGTATGTATGTATGTATGTATGTATGTATGTATGTATGTATGTATGTATGTATGTATGTATGTATGTATGTATGTATGTATGTATGTATGTATGTATGTATGTATGTATGTATGTATGTATGTATGTATGTATGTATGTATGTATGTATGTATGTATGTATGTATGTATGTATGTATGTATGTATGTATGTATGTATGTATGTATGTATGTATGTATGTATGTATGTATGTATGTATGTATGTATGTATGTATGTATGTATGTATGTATGTATGTATGTATGTATGTATGTATGTATGTATGTATGTATGTATGTATGTATGTATGTATGTATGTATGTATGTACTAGCAGTGCCCGTAGCGGCTTCGCTCGCATGAAATTAGAGAGTTTGAACAGTGCATCCATAGTAGAGATCAATTGTTTAGGTCTCGGCTAGGCCCGTCGACAACTTAGCCCAGCCCGTTTTAAAAACCCGAACTCCTGGCCCGGCACAGCCCGTCTGAATTAGGCCCGGCCCCTTTTTACAGGCCTAGAAGTTCTATATACTTGATGAAAAACTTCGGCCCGTCCCACCTTGACTTCAGGTTTAGCCCGGCCCAAATATAACCCTAAAATCACTAAAACATCTATATACTTGGTGAAAAATCTCGGCCCGTCCCACCTTGATTTAAGGTTTGGCCTGGCCCGTGTGAAGACTCTAAAATAAAGGCTTGACCCGGCCGGTGATAAACTGGACTTAGCTACTTTTAACCGGACAAAACTTCAAAATACTAATTTTTACATTTGTAGCACTTACAGTTTTTGAGTAGCAGTTATTTTGAAATCAAATAACCCTTATTTCCACCCCACATTTGAGGTCCTGGAAACCAAATTTTTAAAAAATGTTGAAACACTTATATCATTATTTTTTAAGTATATACTAAATACTAATTTTGACATCTGTAGCATTCACAGTTTTTGAGTAGCAGTTACTTTAAAAACCAAAGAAACCTTTTCTCCACCCCACATTTGAGGTCCTGAAAACCAAAATTTCAAAAAATGGTGAAACACGTATATCATTATTTTTAGAGTAGAAACTAAATACTAATTTTTACTTTTGTAGCATTCACAGTTTTTGAGTAGCAGCAACTTTAAAAACCAAGTAATCCTATTGTCCACCCCACATTTAAGGTCCTATAACCAAATTTGTAAAAAAATGGTGAAACACGTATATCTTTATTTTTAGAATAGAAACTAAATACTAATTTTTACATCTGTGGTATTTACAGTTTTTGAGTAGCAGTTACTTTAAAAAACAAATAACCCTATTTTCCACCCCACATTTGAAGTCCTGGAAACCAAATTTTCAAAAAATGCTAAAACACGTATTTCATTATTTTTGAAGTAGAAACTAAATACTAATGTTTACTCCTGTAGCATTCACAGTTTTTGAGTAGCAGCTACTTTAAAAACCAAATAACCCAATTTTCGAACCCACATTTGAGGTCCGGGAAACCAAATTTGTGAAAAATGGTGAAACACGTATATCTTTATTTTTAGAAAAGAAACTAAATAATAATTTTTACATCTGTGGTATTTACTGTTTTTGAGTAGCAGTTACTATAAAAGACAAATAGCCCTATTTTCCACCCAACATTTGAAGTCCTGGAAACCAAATTTTCAAAAAATGCTAAAACACGTATTTCATTATTTTTGGAGAGAAACTAAATACTAATTTTTACTCCTGTAGCATTAACAGTTTTTGAGTAGAAGCTACTTTAAAAACCAAATAACCCAATTTTCCAACCCACATTTGAGGTCCGGGAAACCGAATTTTCAAAAAATGGTGAAACATGTATCTTTTTATTTTTCAAAAAGAATCTATATACCAAATTTCAGAGAAAATTTTTAGAAAAAATGTTTAGAAAAAAGTTTGTTTTCCAGTTTTTTCCCCTCAGGAGCAAAATTTTCAAAAATCCTTTCTTAGCGGATGTTTACGCTATAAAAGTAATATAAGTTCCAAATTTCACGTTCCTAGGATGAGGCGTTTGAGCTCGGCGTTGATTATCAGTCAGTCATCTGTCAGTCAGTCAGGACATGTTCTTTTATATATATAGATGTATGTATGTATGTATGTATGTATGTATGTATGTATGTATGTATGTATGTATGTATGTATGTATGTATGTATGTATGTATGTATGTATGTATGTATGTATGTATGTATGTATGTATGTATGTATGTATGTATGTATGTATGTATGTATGTATGTATATATATATATATATATATATATATATATATATATATATATATATATATATATATATATATATATATATCTATATATATAAAAGAACATGTCCTGACTGACTGACTGACTGACTGACTGACTGACTGACTGTCTGATGACTGACTGATAATCAACGCCGAGCTCAAACGCCTCATCCTAGGAACGTGAAATTTGGAACTTATATTACTTTTATAGCGTAAACATCCGCTAAGAAAGGATTTTTGAAAATTTTGCTCCTGATGGAAAAAAAACTAGAAAACAAATTTTTTTCTAAAACAATGTATATCTCGAAAACCAAAAATGAGGAGATTTTGAAATTTGGTATATAGATTCCTTTTGAAAAATAAAAAGATACGTGTTTCACCATTTTTTGAAAATTCGGTTTCCCGGACCTCAAATGTGGGTTGGAAAATTGGGTTATTTGGTTTTTAAAGTAGCTTCTACTCAAAAACTGTTAATGCTACAGGAGTAAAAATTAGTATTTAGTTTCTACTCCAAAAATAATGAAATACGTGTTTTAGCATTTTTTGTAAATTTGGTTTCCAGGACTTCAAATGTGGGGTGGAAAATAGGGCTAATTGTCTTTTATAGTAACTGCTACTCAAAAACAGTAAATACCACAGATGTAAAAATTATTATTTAGTTTCTTTTCTAAAAATAAAGATATACGTGTTTCACCATTTTTTACAAATTTGGTTTCCCGGACCTCAAATGAGGGTTGGAAAATTGGGTTATTTGGTTTTTAAAGTAGCTTCTACTCAAAAACTGTTAATGCTACAGGAGTAAAAATTAGTATTTAGTTTCTACTCCAAAAATAATGAAATACGTGTTTTAGCATTTTTTGTAAATTTGGTTTCCAGGACTTCAAATGTGGGGTGGAAAATAGGGCTAATTGTCTTTTATAGTAACTGCTACTCAAAAACAGTAAATACCACAGATGTAAAAATTAATACTTAGTATCTACTCAAAAAAAAAGATATACGTGTTTCACCATTTTTTAAAACTTTGGTTTCCTTGACTTCAAAATGTGGAATCAAAAGAAGGGTTATTTGATTTTGTTTTTCACTAAGCATATAGACATTTTAGTGATTTTAGGGCCTTCAGACGGGCCGGGCCAAGCCTGAAGTCAAGGTGGGACGGGCCGACGTTTTTCATCAAGTATATAGAATTTCAAGGCCTGTAAAAACGGGCCGGGCTCAAATTAGACGGGCCGTGCCGGGCCAGGAATTTTGGTTTTAAAACAGGCTGGGCCAAGTTGTCGACGGGCCGAGCCGACACATATGGATGCACGGTTCAAATTCTCTAATTTCATGCGAGCGAAGCCGCTACGGGCACTGCTAGTATATATATATATATATAAGAACATGTCCTGACTGACTGACTGATAATCAACGCCGAGCTCAAACGCCTTATCCTAGGAACGTGAAATTTGGAACTTATATTACTTTTATTGCGTAAGCATCCACTAAGAAAGGATTTTTGAAAATTTTGCTCCTGAGGGCAAGAAACGGGAAAACAAACTTTTTTCTAAAACAATGTATATCTCGAAAACCAAAAATGAGGAGATTTTGAAATTTGGTATATGGATTCTTCTTGAAAAATAAAAAGATACGTGTTTCACCATTTTTTGAAAATTCGGTTTCCCGGACCTCAAATGTGGGTTGGAAAATTGGGCTATTTGGTTTTTAAAGTAGCTGCTACTCAAAAACTGATAATGCTACAGGAGTAAAAATTCGTATTTAGTTTTTACTCCAAAAATAATGAAATACGTGTTTTAGCATTTTTTGAAAATTTGGTTTCCAGGACTTCAAATGTGGGGTGGAAAATAGGGCTATTTGTTTTTTTAAAGTAACTGTTATTCAAAAACAGTAAATACCACAGATGTACAAATTATTATTTAGTTTCTTTTCTAAAAATAAAGATATACGTGTTTCAACATTTTTTACAAATTTGGTTTCTAGGACCTTAAATGTGGGGTGGACAATAGGATTATTTGATTTTTAAAGTAGCTGCTACTCAAAACCTGTGAATGCTACAAAAGTAAAAATTATTATTTAGTTTCTACTCTAAAAATAATGATATACGGGTTTCACAATTTTTTGAAAATTTGGTTTCCAGGACTTCAAATGTGGGGTGGAAAATAGGGTTATTTGGTTTTTAAAGTAACTGCTACTCAACAACTGTGATTGCAACAGATGTAAAAATTAATACTTAGTATCTACTCAAAAAAAAAGATATACATGTTTCATCATTTTTTGGGTTATTTGGTTTTTAAAGAGCTGCTACTCAAAAACTGTTAATGCTACAGGAGTAAAAATTAGTATTTAGTTTTTACTTTAAAAATAATGAAATACGTGTTTAAGCATTTTTTGAAAAAAAAGTTAGTATTTAGTTTCTACTCCAAAAATAATGAAATACGTGTTTTAGCATTTTTTGAAAATTTGGTTTCCAGGACTTCAAATGTGGGATGGAAAATAAGGTTATTTGTTTTTTAAACTAACTGCTACTCAAAAACTGTAAATACCACAGATGTAAAAATTAGTATTTAGTTTCTATTCTAAAAATAAAGATATACGTGTTTCACCATTTTTTAGAAATTTGGTTTCCAGGACCTTTAATGTGGGGTGGACGGTGGACAAGAAGATTACTTGGTTTTTAAAGTAGCCGCTATTCAAAAACAGTAAATGATACAAAAGTAAAAATTAGTATTTAGTTTCTACTCTAAAAATAATGATATACGTGTTTCACAATTTTTTGAAAATTTGGTTTCCAGGACTTCAAATGTGGGGTGGAAAATAGGGTTATTTGGTTTTTAGAGTAAAAACAACTGTAATTGTTACAGATGTAAAAATTAATACTTAGTATTTACTCAAAAAAAAGATATACGTGTTTCACCATTTTTTAAAACTTTGGCTTCCATGACTTCAAAGGTGGGGTCAAAATAAGGGTTATTTGATTTTAAAATAACTGCTACTCAACAACTGCAAGCACTACAGATGTTTATTTTATGTACGTTAATTTAATTACAGTGTCTAAATTTGATTATATTTATTAATATCCTTCTATTAAGATAAATCTATGAGGATATTAGTTTATTTGTATATTAAGTTTTTACATGATTTCTTATCTTTTGCCTCTTTTTACGCGATTGTATTTACAGACTCTGAAAATGGCGAAAGCCGAAACGGCCCGTAAGTCTGAAATAAAGAAAGTTTTAAATGTTAATACTTTTCTTAATACGTGTTGCAGTAGACAAAAAACGTTGTTCCGAAATATTGAGAAAGTATCTAAAAAAACTCATAGCGGTTAAATGGAAACTCATTTTTAATCGAGCTTGTCTTAAAGAATATATATATATATATATATATATATATATATATATATATATATATATATATATATATATATATATATATATATATATACATATACATATATATATACATATATATACATATATATAAATACATATATATATACATATATATATATATATATATATATATATATATATATATATATATATATATATATATATATATATATATATATATATATATATATATATATATATATATATATATATATATATCACTGACTTTATTCTTTTTCCTTATTTTATAGACATCACAGTTTCATATCTCCACTATAAACATTACTCATTGATATTAACAATTAACTTGTGATTTATTAAATAGATCAAATTCAAATCAACTTGAAATCAAATTCATAATGACTGACTTAACAACTGAAGCAGGAAATAATGTTGAACTAGAAAGCCTTAAAGCTGAGGTAAAAAATCATGTAACAAAATTGTTTTCGAACCCTAAGCAGAAGCGTCTTGAATTCATCGCCATGGTGAATTGTGTTTTTAAACTTGTAAGTAGTCCTGATGCCGACGAAGATAAACACTGTAGTTTTTTCAAAGAATGGTTCTACGAATGTATTCTAGAAAAACTTGAGCCTATAAAATCACTTTCAGATAAAGACTATATAAATGAATTTTGTAATTTTGTAACAAAATTGAACGAAACTTTTGATAAACTAAATAAGGTTTTTAAGCATTTTAACGATATTAAAAAAGCGGATAAACAAAAAACAAGTTTGGATTTTATCTTTGATGAAGATAATAGGATTGATAATTACGTTAAAAAATTAGCAAATGAAACATTGAAAGATGTCGTCATCAATCAATACGACCGGTTAAAAAATTTAATTTTGGAGAAAGTTGAAAATAATAGACTGGGTGTTGCTAAATGTGAAGGTGATGTTTTTAAACAAATATGTAATGTAATTAATGAAATTGATAATGAATGTTTAGACAAGGATAAGATTTTTTTTCAAAAAGTTTTCCAAGACCCTTTATTAGAACAAGCTAGGAACTATTATAGAAGAAAATCTGATGAGATGATGGCGTCGTCTGACCTGACTGAATACAGTATTAAATGTT
This sequence comes from Erpobdella octoculata, assembly GCA_963978895.1. Classification (NCBI taxonomy): domain Eukaryota; kingdom Metazoa; phylum Annelida; class Clitellata; order Hirudinida; family Erpobdellidae; genus Erpobdella; species Erpobdella octoculata. The sequence goes on along the minus strand of OZ022242.1, from coordinate 33,150,469 downwards.
TGCAGTTAATTGACTGTGAAAAAGAAAAAAATGAAACTATTGTTGACGAAGGTACCTCTAAAAAAATTTTGCACGTCGTAAAAAAAGAATTAATAAGTCAACCAGTTGAATATATCAAAAATGGATTTGTTGATATTTTAGAAAAAACAAAAATTGAAAGTGCTCGATTAGTATACAAGTTGTTGCAGCATGTTGAAAATGATCTTGATTTGAGACAAAGTATAGGGAATGAGATAAGAAATTTTGCCGAAACGATTTTCTCAAAGTTTCTTGAAGAAATTAGAAAAAATTTAACGCCCGTATCACTTGTTGATACTACTGCGGAAAAATACACCACGTTTTGCCAATTTATTACCGACAACTGCAATCACAAAATATTTCTGGAATCATTGGATCAAGGAGTTAATAAGGCCCTGCAGCAGTTTCAATCAGAAGTTGCTAAACAATCAAAAGGTGTTTTCTCAATAGGTCTTATGTTATCGAAATATTGCGATCACATACTAAAAAAATCCAAAATGAACGAAGAAACTATTCAAAAAAATATAGCAAAAGCAATTTTAGTTTTTAAATTCATTGATGACAAAGACGTTTTTGCAAAATTTTTCATTCAAAATCTTGGAAGAAGGCTTGTCCATTCCTTGTCGTGGTCAATAGAATGTGAAGAATCAATGGTTCAAAAACTTCAAGAAGAAACCAGTGCAAAATACATACACAAAATGGCCCTTCTTATTAATGATATAAAACTGAGCGAAGAAAGAACCAGCAAGTTTTTAAAATTTTGTCGGGAAAACAATCAATCTTTGCAAGTAAAATCCAGTATTATGATAATCCAAGGTCTTGTTTGGCAAGAGTCAATAAAGTCATTTTACAGCTGCTACTTGCCTTTTGAATTAGAGAAATGCATCTCCACATTTGAAACGTTTTACAATAACGAGTCAAGTGGAAGAAAACTTTCATGGCAATATAATTTTTGTAGCTGTGAAGTTACTTTGTCGTATTTGGAAAAGACTTATGTAGTAGAAGCTGCTCCATTGCCTGCGGCATTGGTATTGAATGTCTTTTCTGAACACGAAACTGCTTCGCTTGAAAACATCACTGTTCAAACAGGACTACCATCAGAAATTGCAAAGAAATGTTTACAACAACTAGTGGACAGTAGTATTATTATTTCTCCAAAACATTTAGAGAACGAAGAATTTTCGTTTTCTGTTAACATGAATTTTTCAAACGACAAACGTAAGTTCAAACTTCAAAAACAAAGACAAGAAAAAGACAAAGATTCAGAGGATGATAAACGTGCTGTGGCCAAAGTGGAAGAAGATAGACTTTTGTTTTTGCAAGCTTTTGTAGTTAAGACAATGAAAGCTAGAAGAACAATTCAACACGAAGAATTAGTTGGAGAAATTTTTAAAGAATCTCATAAGTTCTTTTCGCCTTCACTTGATTTAATTAAAAAAGCGCTGGATATCCTGATTAAAAGAGAATATATCGAAAAAAAGAAAGATTCTGTTAATGAATACGCTTACCTAGCTTGAAAAAAGTATTACTGAACAAGTTTGTCTATTGTTTTTGCTATTTGTTTTTTTTTGCTTTTTTACTGTAAGTTTTTTCAAATAAATATTATTTTTTATCATGTGTTTATCTATATATATATATAAATAATATTATGTATGTAAGTTTGTAAGTCCTTTATGCATTACTACACCATTCATCCTATCGTAATGCAATTTTTATGAATTTTTACACAAGCTTGAGTGGCAATGGGAAAAGAATTTTGTGAAAAAATTGAAATCGGGCTCAAACTGAACAGAGGGGGGACAAACAGGTTTCCGTACCGTTCGTCTCCTTACTATTCGTCCCTTTACTGTTCGTCTTCCTACGTTTCGTCTTAAACGATTCGTCTCCGCATACCATTCGTCCTTCTACGTTTCGTCTCTCTTTTATTCAACGCTACATTTCTTTTTTTTTAAACATTTTGAAATCAAGCGTGTAAAAGCAATAAACAACCGGAAAACTAGTAGTAACACGCTTCAAAAGTAATAAGGAAATACTCAAAATAATAAACTTTATGACGACAAAATGTTTTTCAGTTAATATTTTTGTTCCAGATATTTTAGTTAATCTGCAATTACAATTATACTTATCTGAAATAACACTGGTTACTTTAAAGTTTATTTTTGGGAATTTTTGAGTACAATGAAAATTTCGAAGTGTTTGATTCTCCAGTTGAAAAGTTGAAAAAAACACATGTAAGCAGCTAAAAATTATATATATATATATATATATATATATATATATATATATATATATATATATATATATATATATATATATATATATATATATATATATATATATATATATATATATATATATATATATATATATATATATATATATATATATATATATATATATATATATATATATATATATATATATATATATATATATATATATATATATATATATATATATATATATATATATATATATATATATATATATATATATATATATATATATATATATATATATATATGAATAAACTGTGGAATCAATTTATCTTTGAGACATGCTCTAAGAAATACAACTCGCCATTTGGCAGAAACAACTTTTCGAGCCAAATTCTCGACATTTTCGGTATAAAACTCGCTGTTCGACACCACAATTAGTCAAAAAAATTTTGATAAACTTTTATTGTCATACCGACGGACCGTTTCAGCAATGTCAGCCAACATTAGGGTCAAAAGTAAAACGAAAAAAGTAAACAAACAGAAAGAACCGAAATTGTCAAAGAATTAGCATACCAACAAAAGAGTAAACACTCCACCTGTCAATTCAAGAGAATATGAGGCTCAACAAAAAGAACACGAGTAAAACAAAATTCCATAGTGTTTACGACCAGAATAATGAACTAATGAAATCACAGAAACTGTAACATTTATAATATTGGAATACACCATCAATTTTTGCGCTTTCGCTGTGTTATATTAGAAGAGACCAGACTTGCCTCAGATACATTACAATGAGATTCGTCAGGAACAGCCTCAACAGCCAAAGTATTTGTGTTAGAGGACGAGTCAGAAGTATCATCATTCATGTTATCCTCTTCGTTAGAAGGAATACAGAGTAACCGATGCATATTACTTTCCTTGACACCAAACAAGTGGAAAATCTGTGGAAATTTATCAAATTGTTTATTAGTCGCAGGTCTCATTGATAAGATATAGAGAGCCTCTTTAATTATCAGCCGGAAAGAGTCGGTATCACTTGCTAAAATCGAAACACCTTCTTCAAGTTCTTTGCGTGTAAGCTTTTTCAAATGAATACATTCATAATGATTAAAATACTCCCGAACTGGATATGCATCGTGAGTGTCCTTAACAACGTAGTGGTAGTGTGACCAATATATGTATCCATCTTACAATGTGGAATTGAACATTTGAAATGGTACACCACGTGACTTTTTTACAACGGATCAGTGATATATATATATATATATATATATATATATATATATATATATATATATATATATATATATATATATATATATATATATATATACTAGCGGGGGCACCCGGCGTTGCCCGGGGTTTTTAGAGGTTTACCTAATGCGTTCTTTTTCGTTCCCGTTTCCTTCCCGCTTGCGTTCCCGCTCCCGGTCGTTATCCGTTCCCTGTCGCTTTCCATCTCATTTTTTCGCTCTCAGTCCCCCCTAGATCCGATTCTACATACATACATACATACATACATACATACATACATACATACATACATACATACATACATACATACATACATACATACATACATACATACATACATACATACATACATACATACATACATACATACATACATACATACATACATACATACATACATACATACATACATACATACATACATACATACATACATACATACATACATACATACATACATACATACATACATACATACATACATACATACATACATACATACATACATACATACATACATACATACATACATACATACATACATACATACATACATACATACATACATACATACATACATACATACATACATACATACATACATACATACATACATACATACATACATACATACATACATACATACATACATACATACATACATACATACATACATACATACATACATACATACATACATACATACATACATACATACATACATACATACATACATACATACATACATACATACATACATACATACATACATACATACATACATACATACATACATACAAACATACTCCTCGGAGACTGACAAGCTATGTAATTCAAAACAATTACATCGACAGGTCTGTTCAGAAGGGAGGAGTACCAGGATGCATCGAACAATCGTCAGTGATCTGGGAAGCATTGAAAAGAGCTAAAGAAAATCGTCTCAGCTTGCACATTGTCTGGTTAGACTTTGCCAATGCTTATGGAGCCGTTCGTCACCAAATGTTGTGGAGAACTCTCAGATCGCATCATGTTCCAAATTTTGTGATAGAAATGTTGCAACAGTATTTCGGACATTTCAAATTGAGGTTGTCTACGTCCTCCTGTTCAACAGAATGGTTCCAGTTAGAGGTTGGCATAGCAATGGGCTGCTCAATTTCACCCATTCTCTTCGTATTAGCGATGCAGCTGCTTCTGAATGCAGTGGGTTCTCGCGTGGAAGAAGCTTACGTTGGCAAAGGTATCTTGATGCCATCGGTGAAGGCCTTCATGGATGATACAACTTTGGTTCTAAACAAATGTATCTCAATGCGACAGCTCTTGATGCATTCAGCGGGCTGCTATCATGGTGCGGCATGAGTTTCAAGGCAACCAAGTCAAGAAGCTTATCTCTGCGACGAGGCAAGATCGACGACAACGTGACGTTTTCAGTTGCTGGCAACAGGATCCCAACATTGAGAGAAGAACCGGTTAAGAGCCTGGGAAGGTGGTATGACGATTCGCTTAACGATGTTCTGAGGTTCTTCGATCGGCATTTGAAGATATGAAGAAAATTGATGCGGCCCCACTCCAGAGCAGGTTCAAATTGTGGTTGCTTCAGTTTGTTCTATTACCGAGATTGCTTTGGCCTCTATCAATGTATGAGATGAGCTTACCATTGGTAGAAAAGCTAGAAAGGAGGATGAATAAATTTACAAGGAAATGGTTGGGTCTGCCTCCGGGATTTTCTTCGGTAGCTTTGTACAGCAAGACTGCCAAACTGAGGTTGCCACTGAAGTCTTTGGTTGAGGAGTTTAAGATAAACAAGATCCGTACGCAACTAATGCTGGATAACTCTTCGGATCAAAGAATTGTGGAGATGGGACCTCTTGTAAAGTCCGGAAAGAAATGGGTAGCCAGAAAGGAGATCGCAGAAGCTGAAGCCTCTTTACGTTGGACAGAAAGAGTTGGGGCAGTTCAACAGGACAAACGGAGTCTCGGGTCAACCCATCGAATTTGGTGGTCAAAAGCCAGCACCAGTGAACGAACAAGTCTGGTCATTCAGGAAAGAAAGAAAGCTATCGAGTCCCAGAGAATGATTAAGTTTGTTCAGTTATCTCAACAAGGAGACTGGACGACATGGGAAAATGCTGTTCAGCGTTCACTTTCTTGGAAAGACATTTGGCAATACACACCACTACGTTTGTCTTTTTTGATTAGATCTGTTTATGATCAACTGCCGTCATCCAGCAATCTTCGAAGATGGAAGTTGAAAGACGATGATTCGTGCATGTTATGCGGGCAATCGGAGACTCTCATTCACGTTCTTTCCTGTTGTTCGTTTTCACTTTCACACGGGAGGTACACTTGGCGTCATAACCAAGTACTCCGAAAATTGCTTGACTTCGTCAAAGAAGCGTGTAAGAAAGCAAAGACAAGAGGAATACAGCAGAAAAGGAAAATCTACTTTTTGAGAGAAGGCAATCTGAAGTTCCACAGGTTCAGATCTACAAGAGACTTTGAATGTGTGATGGGTGCTGCCGACGATTGGTCGGTTTCGGCTGAATTGGATGGCGAAAGAAAATTTCCAGAAGCCGTGAGATCTAGCGGCTTAAAGCCGGATATAATTGTATATTCTGATTTGGCCAAGACAATGTTCCTGATTGAACTCTCTGTGCCATGGGAAAGTAACTTGGAATCTAGCAATATTTTCAAAGAGGAGAGATATAGGGATTTAGCATGTGATTTGAATGCCAAAGGGTTCAGGACTGAAATTTTTGCAGTCGAGGTTGGCGTTCGAGGGTTGGTTAGCAGCTCAATGTTAAAACTGCTGAAAGCTCTTGGTTTTTCAAACCGAGAAAAAACTCGAGCCATCAAGGAGATCTCCCAGACAGCTGAAGCTGCATCTTTTTGGATTTTCGCTAATAGAAAAAAGAAAGCGCTACAAGATGCACACGAAATGGTTTAGCCTTGTTTACATTGAGCGATAATCGTTCCGGCGATTTCAAGTTTTGTTTCGAACAGTTTTCTGCTGAACTTTGAATTTTCGTGTTTCAAGTTAAGAATTTGGAAATTTTTCTCGCCGAAGGGCGTCCGCCTGATCAACGGACGTGGGCCCACCTCTCTCTTAAAAGCGTCAAGAAGTTTAAGGGCGTAGTCCAGGAGAATTAAACATTTTCCTTGTTGTACCTAGACAAAATTTGAAGCAAGCTGATTTTCGGATATTTTGTTTGTAATACGTTTATGAATCTTCCTGCAAAAATCGGTTGAAATCGTCAAATAGGAAATTGGTTTTTTGACGCTTTTTTGTAAGAGATTTACCGTAGTGAGCGATAAGTTAGCATTTTCGTAAATTGTCGTAAAACATCGAATTTCTAAGTTAGTATTTTGTAAAACATCTATTTTTTGGAGTTTTTATTGTTTTTCTTCGAAATGGGTGAACTAAATGAAATGGTATGTTTAATTTGTCGAACTGAATTCCGTTCCGACAACGTCTGTGATACAGTCAAGATGGTTACACTAGGTGTTAAAGGTATTGAAACGTTATGTCAATTCAGCGTTTTACGTGGTGATGAACAGTTAACAGAGTATCTGTTAAATAAACCAAATGTAGCTAATGTTCATGACCATTGCCGGAGAGACTACACTAACAAAAGAAGTTTCGATCAATTGCAACGAAAGAATGAGCAGCATGCAGAAGGTGTTGGTGTTGATCAAGAGAATTTTAAGTGTAAATTATTACGATCGTCTGTCGACACTTTCAATTGGAAGCAACATTGTTTTTTGTGTGGAAAAATAGATCTTGGAGACGGTAGAAAATATTTAAAAGAAGAATCAAGTTTTGTGATGACATTGAAATTCAGAGAAACTATAATTGAAACTTGCCACAAAAGAAATGATGCATGGAGTGTAGAAGTTCTTGGTAGGTTAAATTCATGCAATGACTTACCAGCTGAAGAAGCTCATTACCACAGAGTGTGTCATTCTGCGTTCCTAAATGGTAGATCATCACATGTCGGAGATAATACCGCTGGCCGAAACCATCCAGGTCGACATCCAGATAACGACATGTTAATTACTTTTGAAAAACTGTGTGACTGGTTAGAAGAAGAAGATCAAGGAATTTATACAATAGCTGAATTGCAAATTAAAATGCAGGAATTATCGGAAGATGGTGAAGTGTATTCATTAAAACATATAAAACGAAAGCTGGAAGAACGCTACGCTGAGCACATATTTTTTGCCGAAGTTTGTGGTCGGAAAAATGTTATTTGCTTCCGTAACATGGCATCTCACATTATAACTAAGCAATGGTATGCTGAAAAAAAGAGTAGCATAGAAGATGAGAGTGAACGTATCATAGTGGCAGCAGCAAAATTGATAAGAGCTCAAATAAGGGAAATGTCCTCAAATAATGAAACATATCCAGGAACTGATGATTTCTCAAATATTGAAAATGCCAAAAGGTGGATTCCTAGTTTGTTGAAAATCTTAATAGAAAATGTTGTTTGTAATGAAATGAAACAAGTTTCCATATGTCATTCTATTGTGCAGGCGGCAAGACAAAGATCTCTTATCTCTCCAATTTTGTTTGGAGTTGGAGTTAGTTTAGATCACGCCTTTGGATCTAGATGGCTGCTTGATTTGCTGTCACGGTTGGGATTTTCAATTTCATATGATGAAGTTAAACTTTTTAAACAATCAGTGGTTCAGAATGACTCCCCTGATACTCCTCAGTCTTTTCCTCAATGTTTTACGCAATGGTCTGGTGATAATCTTGACCACAACGTTATCACTTTAGATGGAAGTGGTACCTTTCACGGTATGGGCATCATATCAATGTCTACTCCGTGTAATCGATTAGGGTCAGGACACTTTGCTGAATCAGCTGTACCTCGATTGTCACGCCTAAAATCCAGTTGTGTAGTGAAAAACCGAGGTATTCCTATATTGGGATACACATTCCCCGACAAGTCATCATTATCATTGATGTCTTTCAAGCCCATCTCTCAATTAAATTTTCCTTCTGTGTTGCCTCCTTCTTTAAACTTGGAACTTGCCTGGAAAATCGGTATCTTGTGCTTAGATGAAGATCAGCAAAGGCCAAATTGGTCTGGCTTTATGGAACATGCTTGTAAGCCAGACGGAGATTTCAGATCATCATCAGACATAAGGATGCTTCCGATTATTGATTTGAATCCTAATGACATGTCTTGTATTTTTTCCACGTTAACTTTCATAGAACGCCAGGCTGAAAAGCTGAACATTCCAACGGCTTGTGTGACTTTCGACCAGCCGCTGTGGTTAAAGGCTGTTGATATTGTGCATTCATCCAAACTGAACATAGTATGTCGTCTAGGTGGGTTTCATGTCTTGATGAATTATTTGGGCAGCATTGGTCATGTCATGGCCGGCTCAGGTTTGACAGAGGCGCTGCAGTGCTGTTATGGACCCATAGCCATAACTCACATGATGACAGGGAAGGCAGTGGCTAGAGCACTACGCAGCCACTTTTTAGTAGAGTCAGCTTTGTTTGCTTTGCTTTTGGAATCAATGTTGAAATTGGAGTTTTTGACTACTTCTGATATTAATGATTTGAGGAATCTATACAAAGCGTGTCCGATCGGGAAGCAAATTTAACGTGAGGCTTTATTTACAGTGGTCTAACTGAAATTCTTATTCATTATTTTAAAGAAATAGTACTACTGGACCTACCATACAAACTTTATATAACCAAACAAAAGGGATATAGGCACACAGACAAAGAACACCGGGCGGGAAATAAAGAAATTGTTATTTTTAGGTGTTTTTGTTGTTTTTCTTTTTTTTTTATTGTATATTGAAATTGGAAATTATTTATGGATTTATATGTATGCTTTTTAATATGTGTATATTAAATAGTATGTAACAAGCAATTTTCATAATAATCTTAATTTATTTTGCACATTTAGTCAAAAACGGCACAATAAAGTAGTTTATTTGTATCCGTATATAATGTTGCGAGACAAATTTTAACTTATGTATATTTTGTATTAGGTAGTTTTCATCTATAGATTGAGTTATTTTTATTTAAATGGATTTTAAGAGCTGATATATTGTATATTTTATGGAAAAACGGCTCCATAAATCAGTTCGTTTTTTTTTTTTTTTTTTTTTTTTTGATAATTTTTAATGTTTGTATATCATGCAATAAGTAACAATAAAGCATTCAGCTTAAACTTTAGTTATTTTCATCTAATTGGATTAAAAGAGCTGGCGTATTCAATTAATTTACCGATTTTAAGGCCGATTTTGAAAATCGTCTGTAATTTTTTTAAACGATGAGTTGGAAGGGTGGATTTTTAACTAATTGTTGCTAACACATATACCTACAAAACAAAATATCAAACTGCTTTGCTTCCAATTATGCCAGCTTTTTTTTAATTCTCCTGGACTAGCGGAAACGCTAAAAATGAGAGGTTCTTCTTCTGAAGACCTTCGGCGACGAAAGCTCGCAAAGAGTTAAAACACACACATACATACATACTTACATACATACATACATACATACATACATACATACATACATACATACATACATACATACATACAAACATACTCCCGTTCCTGTTCACGCTCGCGCTCATTTTCTCTTTTCCACTCTTTCCTTGCTTCTTTTAGCCCATAAAACGTAAAATAGATTTGTTAAAAGTTGTTTGAAGCTTTCAAACGTTGTTGCGTAAACTAAATTTGAATTTTATCATACAATTACCTTTCATGGTCGTACATTCGGCCTGGAAAGTTTTTTGGCCCACCTGAGCCGGGAAATCGGAGTTGGGAGTCCAAACCTACTTAACGTTCTTCCCCTGTGTGAGAACTACCTTTTTGCTAAGTTACGTCAAGATCGCTCAAGCGGAAAAATTTTTGGTCCCCAACAGCCGGGGATGGGATCGGATGAATGGTGTAACAATGCATAAAGGACTTACTTACTTGCATACTAACACATAATCTGATTTATATATATATATATATAGAAAGATATATATATAGATTCCCGCTCGCTCTCCTGCTCCGCTCAGCTCATTTTGTGCCCGATTTCAATTTTTTCACAACTTTCTCTTACTGTATGAGAACTACCTTTTTGGCAAATTTCATCAAGATCGCTTTAGCGGTTTGGATTTCTATAAGCCACAAACTCACTCACACCCACACAGACAGTCATTTATATATATATATATATATAGAAGATAAAAGTTTGTTTTCCAGTTTCATCCTTTCAGAAGCAAAATTTTTTCAAATCCTTTCTTAGTGGGTGCTTACGCTATAAAAGTAATATAAGTTCCAAATTTCACGTTCCTAGGATGAGGCGTTTGACCTCGGTGATGATTATATATATATAACTCCGCCTCGCTAATTGCGAGCCAGTCCCAAGCCTGGAGAAAGGAGGAGGGAAAAGTAAAAAAGATCAAATTCTGATCCACGACAGGAAGTACTTAAGTGCTTCCTACATACAGCCATTAAAGTCTTAAAACACCTGGTGTAAAGGACTATAAACTATTATAAAAAAAAATATATATATATATATATATATATATATATATATATATATATATATAAAAGAACATGTCCTGACTGACTGACTGACTGACTGACTGACTGACTGACTGACTGACTGACTGACTGACTGACTGACTGACTGATAATCAACGCCGAGCTCAAACGCCTCATCCTAGGAACGTGAAATTTGGAACTTATATTACTTTTATAGCGTAAACATCCGCTAAAAGAGGATTTTTGAAAATTTTGCTCCTGAAGGGAAGAAACTGGAAAACAAACTTTTTTCTAAAACAATGTATCTCGAAAACCAAAAATGAGGAAATTTTGAAATTTGGTATATGGATTCTTCTTGAAAAATAAAAAGATACGTGTTTCACCATTTTTTGAAAATTCGGTTTCCCGGACCTCAAATGTTGGTTGGAAAATTGGGTTATTTGGTTTTTAAAGTAGCTGCTACTCAAAAACTGTGAATGCTACAAGAGTAAAAATTAGTATTTAGTTTCTACTCCCAAAATAATGAAATAAATGTTTTAGCATTTTCTAAAAATTTGGTTTCCAGGACTTCAAATGTGGGGTGGAAAATAGGGTTATTTGTTTTTCAAACTAACTGCTACTCAAAAACTGTAAATACCACAGATGTAAAAATTAGTATTTAGTTTCTATTCTAAAAATAAAGATATACGTGTTTTACCATTTTTTTAAAATTTGGTTTCCAGGACCTCAAATGTGGGATGGAAAATAATGTTATTTGGTTTTTAATGTAACTGCTACTCGAAAAATGTAGATGCTGCAGGAGTAAAAATGAGTATTTGGTTTCTACTCCAGAAATAATGATATACGTGTTTTACCATTTTTTGAAAATTTGGTTTCCAGGAGTTCAAATTTGCGGTGGAAAATAGGATTACTTGGTTTTTAAAGTAACTGCTACTCAAAAACTGTAAATGCTACAAAAGTAAAAATAGTTTATTTAGTTTCTACTCTAAAAATAATGATATTTGGTTTCCAGGACCTCAAATATGAAGTGGAAAAAGGGTTATTTGATTTTAAAATAACTGCTACTCAAAAACTGTAAGTGCTAGAGATGTGAAATTTGGTATTTTGAGGTTTTGTGCCGGTTAAAAGCAGATGAGTTCAGTTTATCACCGGACGGACGGGCCAAGCGGTTATTTTAGGGTCTTCATAAGGCCCTGCCTAAACCTTAAATCAAGGTAGGACGGGCCGAGATTTTTAACCAAGTATATAAACATTTTAGTGATTTTAGGGTGTTCAGACGGGCCGGGCTAAACCTGAAGTCAAGGTGGGACGGGCCGAAGTTTTTCATCAGGTATATAGAATTTCTAGGCCTGTGAAAACGGGCCGGGCCCATATTAGACGAGCCGTGCCGGGCCAGGATATTCGGTTTTTGAAACGGGCTGGGCCAAGTTGTCGACGGGCCGAGCCGAGACCTAAAAAATTGATCCGTGCAGTACTCTACAATGTATGCACGGTTCAAATTCTCTAATTTCATGCGAGCGAAGCCGCTACGGGCACTGCTAGTATATATATATATGAACTCCGCCTCGCTAATTGCGAGCCAGTCCCAAGCCTGGAGAAAGGAGGAGGGAAAAGTTATGATCCACAACAGGAAGTACTTAGCTGCTTCCTACATACAGACATTTCAGTCTTAACACACATGGTGTAAAGGACTATAAACTATTATAAAAATATATATATATATATATATATATATATATATATATATATATATATATATATATATATATATATATATATATATATATATATATATAATCATCGCCGATGTCTATAAAATAAGGAAAAAGATAAAAGTCAGTGATATATATATATATATATTAATATATATATATATATATATATATATATATATATATATATATATATATATATATATATATATATATATATATAATCATCGCCGATGTCTATAAAATAAGGAAAAAGATAAAAGTCATATATATATATATATATATATATATATATATATATATATATATATATATATATATATATATATATATATATATATATATATTGACTTTTATCTTTTTATATATATATAGTGATATATATATATATATATATATATATATATATATATATACTGACTTTTATCTTTTTCCTTATTTTATAGACATCACAGTTTCGTATCTCTACTAAAAACATTACTCATCGATATTAACAATTAACTTGTTATTTATTAAATAGATCAAATTCAAATCAACTTGAAATCAAATTCATAATGACTGACTTAACAACTGAAGCAGGAAATAATGTTGAACTACAAGGCCTTAAAGCTGAGGTAAAAAATCATGTTACAAAATTGTTTTCAAACCCTAAGCAGAAGCGTCTTGACTTCATCAATATGGTGAATTGTGTCTACAAACTTTTAAGTAGTCCTGATGCCGACGAAGATAAACACTGTAGTTTTTTCAAAGATTGTTTCTACGAATGTATTCTAGAAAAACTTGAACCTATAAACTCATTTTCAGACGAAGACTATATAAATGAATTTTGTAACTTTGTAACAAAATTGAATGAAGTTTTTGATAAATTAAATAAGGTTTTTAAGCATTTTAACGATATTAAAAAAGCGGATAAACAAAAAACAAGTTTGGATTATATCTTTGACGAAAATTATAAGATTGAAAATTACACTAAAAAATTAGCAAATGAAACAATGAAAGATGTCGTCATCAATCAATACGACCGGTTAAAAAATTTAATTTTGGAGAAAGTTGAAAATAATAGACTGGGTGTTGCTAAATGTGAAGGTGATGTTTTTAAACAAATATGTAATGTAATTAATGAAATTGATAATGAATGTTTAGACAAGGATAAGATTTTTTTTCAAAAAGTTTTCCAAGACCCTTTATTAGAACAAGCTAGGAACTATTATAGAAGAAAATCTGATGAGATGATGGCGTCGTCTGACCTGACTGAATACAGTATTAAATGTTTGCAGTTAATTGACTGTGAAAAAGAAAAAAATGAAACTATTGTTGACGAAGGTACCTCTAAAAAAATTTTGCACGTCGTAAAAAAAGAATTAATAAGTCAACCAGTTGAATATATGAAAAATGGATTTGTTGATATTTTAGAAAAAACAAAAATTGAAAGTGCTCGATTAGTATACAAGTTGTTGCAGCATGTTGAAAATGATCTTGATTTGAGACAAAGTATAGGGGATGAAATAAGAAAATTTGCCGAAACGATTTTCTCAAAGTTTCTTGAAGAAATTAGAAAAAATTTAACGCCCGTATCACTTGTTGATACTACTGCGGAAAAATACACCACGTTTTGCCAATTTATTACCGACAACTGCAATCACAAAATATTTCTGGAATCATTGGATCAAGGAGTTAATAAGGCCCTGCAGCAGTTTCAATCAGAAGTTGCTAAACAATCAAAAGGTGTTTTCTCAATAGGTCTTATGTTATCGAAATATTGCGATCACATACTAAAAAAATCCAAAATGAACGAAGAAACTATTCAAAAAAATATAGCAAAAGCAATTTTAGTTTTTAAATTCATTGATGACAAAGACGTTTTTGCAAAATTTTTCATTCAAAATCTTGGAAGAAGGCTTGTCCATTCCTTGTCGTGGTCAATAGAATGTGAAGAATCAATGGTTCAAAAACTTCAAGAAGAAACCAGTGCAAAATACATACACAAAATGGCCCTTCTTATTAATGATATAAAACTGAGCGAAGAAAGAACCAGCAAGTTTTTAAAATTTTGTCGGGAAAACAATCAATCTTTGCAAGTAAAATCCAGTATTATGATAATCCAAGGTCTTGTTTGGCAAGAGTCAATAAAGTCATTTTACAGCTGCTACTTGCCTTTTGAATTAGAGAAATGCATCTCCACATTTGAAACGTTTTACAATAACGAGTCAAGTGGAAGAAAACTTTCATGGCAATATAATTTTTGTAGCTGTGAAGTTACTTTGTCGTATTTGGAAAAGACTTATGTAGTAGAAGCTGCTCCATTGCCTGCGGCATTGGTATTGAATGTCTTTTCTGAACACGAAACTGCTTCGCTTGAAAACATCACTGTTCAAACAGGACTACCATCAGAAATTGCAAAGAAATGTTTACAACAACTAGTGGACAGTAGTATTATTATTTCTCCAAAAAATTTAGAGAACGAAGAATCTTCGTTTTCTGTTAACATGAATTTTTCAAACGACAAACGTAAGTTCAAACTTCAAAAACAAAGACAAGAAAAAGACAAAGATTCAGAGGATGATAAACGTGCTGTGGCCAAAGTGGAAGAAGATAGACTTTTGTTTTTGCAAGCTTTTGTAGTTAAGACAATGAAAGCTAGAAGAATAATTCAACACGAAGAATTAGTTGGAGAAATTTTTAAAGAATCTCATAAGTTCTTTTCGCCTTCACTTGATTTAATTAAAAAAGCGCTGGATATCCTGATTAAAAGAGAATATATCGAAAAAAAGAAAGATTCTGCTAATGAATACGCTTACCTAGCTTGAAAAAAGTATTACTGAGCAAGTTTGTCTATTGTTTTTGCTATTTGTTTTTTTTTTGCTTTTTTACTGTAAGTTTTTGCAAATAAATATTATTTTTCTATTATGAATTTATAAATAACTTAGTCACATTATGGTAACATACTTTATACTACTCTAATTCTTATAAAAGAAAAACGTTAAGCGCATTATTTTTTTTATAAATGTTTGTTTTACAGAAGTTTTAATGTTGTATATCTCCTTCTATATGTATATATATATATATATATATATATATATATATATATATATATATATATATATATATATATATATATTTATATTACTTTTGACCCTGAGGATGGCTGACATAGCTGAAACGGTCCGTCGGTCTGACAATAAAAGTTTAATGGAAAAGTTTTTGGCTAATTGTAGTCTCGAACAGAGAGTTTTGTGCCGAAAGGTCGAGAATTTGGCTCGAAAAGTTGTTTCTGCCAAATGGCGAGTTGTGTTTCTTGGAGCGTGTCTCAAAGATATATATATATATATATATATATATATATATTTTAATTAAAAATAGTATAAATAATGTTTCTAGCCTTGTAGCACAAACCAACCTAGTGTACCAATTTTCGTGTCCGTTTCCACATGGTCAGGTGGAAAATTACATTGGTCATACTAGAACTACTCTGTCTCGTAGATTGACTATGCATTGTCAAAGTGGTGCCATATACCAACATATGTCAACACAACATTCAATCAAACCATCACATAAATTTCTAATTGATAACACCAGTATACTAATGAAAGAAAATCAACCCATTAAGTTAAAATTAAAAGAAGCTTTAGCTATTAATAAATGTAAGCCTTTAATTAATAAACAATGGTATTCTTTTGATTTAACTCTTAAACTTTTTGGTTCTCTAAATAGTAATAAAACTAATAATAATAATAATAATAAATGTTTTAACTCATTTACAACTTCTGTTAAAAATATGCATGTTAATAGTGCCAATGTTTCTTCAGGTATTTCTTCGTTGAATGAATGTTTTGTACCAGACGTTTGTGTTTCAAAGGTTATAGATAATGTATGTGATTCTTCTTCCAGTCACGTCCTTGAAGTTGACTGTAATTCCGTTGCTAAAGGCTTTACTAACTGATCTTAATTATTTAGTTATTACTGTTATTATTATAATTATTTTAATTTAAATATTTTTTATGTTGTTACATTTGTATATAATGAATTTAAATTTTATTTAAATTGTATTTTAATTCCTTTCAATTAGTTGTATCTTTTACCATTTAGTCACTGCATTTTATTTTAAAAAGTTAAACGGCTCTGATGATGGCAAAAAATTGCCGAAATAGATCTATTAGCCTATAAGATTATGGAGTTTGTGTTTGGGAATAAATTATTTTTAAACCGATTTAGAGTATTGGAAAAAATTAAAAATAAAATCGATTCAGCCAAGTGCGCCACTTTTTTCAATCGAGTTTGCCTAAAAGAATATATATATATATATATATATATATATATATATATATATATATATATATATATATATATATATATATATATATATATATATATATATATATATATATATATATATATATATATATATATATATTTATTTATTTCGAGCGTAGTTTGGCGTAATATTTTCTTTTAAGCACACTCCGTTAAAAACTATGGCCCATTTGGCGTTTATCAATTTTTTTATGGTGCCCTCGATTTTGCGGTAATTGAAAGACGTGAGACTTGTTTTAGATGTTTTATTAGGCTTACTGCAGTTTCGGAAATCCTTTTCCATCTTCGGAGCCCAAAGTAGTAAACAAAAAAGTATGTTTACTGCTTTGGGCTCTGAAGATGGAAAAGGATTTCCGAAACTGCAGTAAGCCAAATAAAACATCTGAAACAAGTCTCACGTCTTTCAATTACCGCAAAATCGAGGGCACCATAAA
This sequence comes from Erpobdella octoculata, assembly GCA_963978895.1. Taxonomy (NCBI): domain Eukaryota; kingdom Metazoa; phylum Annelida; class Clitellata; order Hirudinida; family Erpobdellidae; genus Erpobdella; species Erpobdella octoculata. The sequence continues at coordinate 33,133,015 of OZ022242.1, read as the reverse complement.
AAAATTGATAAACGCCAAGTGGGCCATAGTTTTTAACGGAGTGTGCTTAAAAGAATATATATATATATATATATATATATATATATATATATATATATATATATATATATATATATATATATATATATATATATATATATATATATATATATATATATATATATATATATATATATATATATATATATATATATATATATATATATATATATATATATATATATATATATATATATATATATATATATATATAGTCTAAAACTGAATGGCGATAAGACTGAATTAATCTGGATAGGTGCAAGATCAAAGTTGCAACAGAGTAAAGCAAAAGCTTTGTTGGTTGCTGGAGCTTTGGTCGCCCCTACAGAAGTTGTTCGAAACCTAGGTGTTTATGTCGATTCTGAGCTTTCCATGAAAAATCATATATCTAAACTGTCAAAAACCTGTTTTTTCCAACTACGACAACTTAAAACCATACGAAGCTCTCTGACAAAAGAAGCAACCCGTCTCCTGCTGCATTCGTTTGTTGTCAGTAGACTTGACTACTGCAACTCTCTATTTACAGGCTTACCTCTTAGTGCTTTTGGAAAGATTCAACGTATTCAAAATGCAGCTGCTCGTCTTTTTGGTGGACTAAAGAAACATGATCATGTGACTGCAATAATGAAAACTGAACTCCGGTGGCTGCGTATCTCTGAGCGAATTACTTTCAAAATTGGGACTTTAGTGTACAAGGCGCTCCATGGCAAAGCACCCTCATATTTGCAAGAGCTGTGTGTTACTGTGTCTGATAACAATTCTTACTTATCTCGTCACAGATCAGCTAGTCGTGGTGATCTAGTTGTTCCCATTACTCGAACAAAAACTTAAGGCAGTAGAGCCTTCAGTATAGCAGGACAGGCAACATGGAACATGTTGCCTGCCAGCATCCGAGAAGCCACTACATTGAGTTTATTCAAGGCCGAACTAAAGACATTTTTATTTGCAAAATCCTATCCAAATTGATGATCAGAGAGAAATTATTTCATTTTTCCTGACATGCTGATTTTTGTGTTTTATATTATTACTAGCGGGGGTGCCCGGCGTTTCCCGGGGTTTTTAGAGGTTTTTCTAATGTTTGTCTTTCTCGCTCAGGTTTCCTTCCCAGCTTGCTTTCCCGTTCCCGTTTGCTTTCCCGTTCTCGATCGCTTTCCCGTTCCCGGCCGCTTTCCAGCCTCTGGTCGTTTTTCCGCTCCTGTTTGCTCTCCCGTTCCCGGTCGCCTTTCCGTTCCCGGTCGCTTTCCCGTTCCCGCTCACTCTTGCCCTCCCGTTCTCGCTCATGCTTGCTCCCCCTATATATATATATATATATATATAGTTCCCACTCGGTCATCCGCTCCGCTCCGCTCATTTTGTGACGGATTTCAATTTTTTCTATATTTGATTCCCCTTGACTCTCAAGGTTGTGTGAAAATTTCATTACGATCGGATGAATGGTGTAGCAATGCATAAACAACATACATGCATATATACATATATACATACATACATACATACATACAAACATTTATTTATATATATATATAGATTTTTTTTTTTGCTTTGTTTTTATTGTTTTGTTTTGTTGTTTTTATTGTAAAAGGAGCCCTGAGGTGTTACACAAAAAAGCGCTTGAAATCCAAATAAACTTAAACTTAAACTTATATATATATATATATATATATGTGTGTATGTGTATGTGTGTGTGTGCGTGTGCGTGCGCGTGCGTGTGCGTGTGCGTGTGCGTGTGCGTGTGCGTGCGTGCGTGCGTGCGTGCGTGCGTGCGTGCGTGTGTGTGTGTGTGTGACTAAATGAATGTTTGTTTATGTGTGAGTTTGTCCTTTAGAGGATGTCAATGTATCTTTACTCCTCCCTCCCCCATGTCAACAATTGTCAAACTTCTTCAAACCACCTTTCTCCCCTATTTCGTTGACATAATAAATGGATGTCCCTTAAAGAGCATTTTCCGATTCGTCTCAAATTGTCTGAAGCTTTGTATATTTCTCAGGAGAAATTTAGTTAAATTTTGTTTTCAACTAGAATAAACAGTTTAACTAACAGTTAGTAACTTTTTAGTTAAATTTTGCTCATTACTGAATTTGAAGTCAGATTTTTATCTTCACAGTTTCGATTTTAGCGCAGGGCATTTTTGTTTACATTTATTAATTCTGTTCGGAGGACCACGACTTATACGGTTTTACCGAAAGATGAATTCACATCAAACTTTTGTGGCCGCATCTCAAATAGGTAGTTTCTGCCCTTACGTTTCCCTTCTTTCAGAACATCATAGAGGTAGTCTCTGCGACGAATGCTTTAAAGAGTAAGTGACTAATATACTTATGTCGATGCTATTGCCCCGGCGGTTAGCCGTGGTAATAATCGGTAAAATAGTAAAATTGCTACTGAGCCGGCAGTCGCGCCGTAAGTCTACCTAAAATTAAACCCTAACCCTAACCCTTTAGAAAATATGTACATCTTTATATTCTTTATCAATTGACCGAAGAATCAATTGTTTTGGCAAAACCGCCGGCTCAGTAGCAATTTTACCGCTTATTGCCCCGGCAAACGGCGCGCCTACTGCCTTGGTAATAGTTATAACGTATACTTACTACTTTTACTTAAGACTTGAGGAGTCTTAAGGTAATAAAATTCGATTTTTTTATTATTATTTATTGTATCTAAAACAAAACAAGAGTCTTGCACTAAGAATGCTATTAACAATATGTCAAATTAAAAAAGTGTTTCTTTAACAATGCTCTGAAGTCCTCATTTGGAACAGCACTTCGGATAGATTTAGGTAGATGGTTCCATGCACCGGGCCCGGCAACGGCGAATGCTCGTTCACCGAAACTTCGACGTAACAAAGTTTGAAGGCTTCAAGCAACTTTTAGCAAATCTATTTTACGTTTTATGGACTAAAAGAAGTTAGGAAGGGTTGAACGGGAACGGGAGGCAGCAAGCGTGAGCGGGAACGGTCGCTGCTATTGCCCCGGCGGTTTGCCGTGGAAATAATTGGTAAAATTGGGTTGCTGCTATTGCCCCGGCGGTTCGCGTGATTGCAATCAGTAAAATCGGCAGTCCTGTATTAAAATTAAACCCTAACCCTACCCCAAACCATATCCCTAACCCTATCCTAGGTAGTTGCATAAAAATTTCAAGATAGTTTTTTTTAATTTAACTAATATTTTTAAATAAAGGTACAAATTCTGATTTTGAATTAGAGGTGTGCGCGGGGACGACTTTTCGTACCCATCCCCGCGAGTGTCATCCCCATCCCCATCCATCCCCACCAGCAAAATCCCCATCCCCAACCATCCCCGCAGTGTTTCATCCCCATCCCCAACCATCCCCGGTCTTCCAATCTTTCATCCCATCTCCATTTTTAATCAATTCTGTACTGGTCATTATTTTTCCGTACATCATTTCAATGCAACTATAACTTACGTGTTGATATATAGAATTGCAATAACACCGTAATATGATTCAATACAATTTATTTATTTAAGTCCATTACTAAATAAAAGTCTATCAATGTTTTTCCACCTAGATGAGTTCTTCGATCACTAATGGTTAACCCACCCATAGAGAATGCTCTCTCAGAAGAGGTGCTTGCTGCTGGCACACTCAAAATAATCCTTGCCACTTGAGACAGTTTTGGCCATTTCTTTTCCAAAAAACTCAGTAAATCGCCTTGTGCACCTTCATCGTTGAATGCCAAATAGTCAGCAACCTTATACAAATAATTATTAACATTGTAAAACTAGTTGCTCATATAAGCATAATTAATTCATAACAATGAACAGGCTAAATTACAAGTTATTACTGAGGTCTAAGAAACTTTTCATGCTTTTAATATAAAGACGGTTTAATAACAAAACTTCATTCGAAACAGAGCTTTTTGAGTGTAGAGTACAAGTTTGCATAAAAGTTGTCTTCAAGTTTTCATTTTTGACTAGTTGATGTTCTATGAAGTCATCTTGTGGCACTTGTGGGGCTCAGAATGTAGTGTTACATCATGAAAGAGCTTTAATAGATCTCTAACAAAATTTAAAAAAATCAATTATATGTCAAACCTAATAATGTGAAAGCAAATTAATCAAACCTTTAATTGCAGTTTCTTGCATTGCTTTTCACCGGGGTTGTAGAGTGAAATGTAAAGGCGCAAGAACAAAGTACTGACTGTTGCAGCTAATTTTTGAATTTCAGCCTTTTCCATATTTAAATAAAAATTTAAACTAGGACTTCGGAAATTTAACAAATAATGCAGCCCATGACTTTAAAACTTTCGGTAACTCAATATATCAGCGATAAAACAACAGCGCGTTGCAAAGATTAAGAAACATAAACAATGACATGTATGACTCGATACATTTTCTGTTAATTGGAAATAATTTTGTTTTATAAAAAACTTATTTTATTTTTGCGGTGATACCGTAAAAACTCGTCCCCATCCCCGCGGTAGTCCCGAAACGTTTGTTTCCATCCCTGCGGTAACCCCGTAACTTCATCCCCATTACCGCGGTATCCCCACCTCATTCGTCCCCATTTCCGCGGTAATACCAAAAAATCCGCAGTATTCCCGCTGTCCCCACTACCGTGCACACCTCTAGTTTGAATATACCATATAGTGTAAAAAAAATAAAATTAATAAAGATATAGCTAATGAAAGATCGCCTACCGTCGTGGTAATAGTATTAACGTAAAATTGCTATTGCGCCGGCAGTCCCGTATTAAAATTAAAAACTTACCATAACCCTAACCCTACCCCTAACCCTTTAGAAAATATGTACATCTTTATTAATTGATCGAAGAATCAATTGTTTTGGCAAAACCGCCGGCACAACAGCAATTTTACCGCTTATTGCCCCGGCTACCGGCACCTACTGCCTTGGTAATAGTTATAACGAGCGGGAACGGAGAAATGGCCGGGAACGGGAAAGCGACCGGGAACGGAGAGCAAGCAGGAATGGGAAAACAAGCGGGGAAGGAAACGGGAGCAAAAAAAATTAGAAAAACCTCTAAAAACCCCGGGTACCCCGCTAATACATTTATAAGAATTAGAAACTGTTATAAATTCTTTTCCAAATACAAAATTTCACCCATCAAAAACTAAAAAACAAAATATAATTTTAAAACTTTTTTTTTGAAATCTATTTTTTCTGAATTAAACTATAAAACTTATCTAGAAACCCAAATATAACCCAAGGTTAGTTTTATATAACAAGAACTCCCTGTTATCAGAATAGCCTTTTCCAAATTTAAACTCCAACCAAGACTTAACAACATAAATATGTACTCTAGTTCATATTTTGTTTATTATTGTAATCACAGAACTTCCCAATTATTTCGCTCAATCCATTAAACCAATTCTAAATCATATATAGCCCCAAATTCACTCCCAGACCTATTTTTAAAAATATGTAAATCATACTAACCAAACTCGACCCGAACCCGAAATTTTGAAAGTCGAAAACCCGAACCCGATCTTTGACAAATTGAAAACCCGAACCCGGTTTTTGGAAGGTCTGAAACCCGAACGCGAAAGTTTAAAATTCAAGAACCCAAAAAAGTCAAAAAGTCCTACCATTCTAATTTCCGACTTTAAATTCACTTTTCTTAGTAAGGCATTATTTTAATTTATTTATTTTTATGTTTTCCACACCGTATTTTTGAATGATTGAACAATGAAGCGACAAATTATAATACTTGAATACTTGATTTTATTTCAAAACCCAGAGGTTTGTATGTTGTAAATTCATTTCAAAATTAACCAACATGCAGTGATGCAACAAAATAGTAACAAATGCATAATTTCTAATTTTTTATCATGATTTTCTAAATAGATTTTGTGTACATTGGACTGATAATGACTGATTGGTGAAAAACCATTTTGCTGTGATGTGACTAGTGAAGCCAATATACCAATATAATATAATATAATATCTGTTTCGAAATAACTTTTGACAATTGTAGGGGTCAGTGTTTTGATGGGGCATCCAACATGAGAGGTTGAGTCGAGTCAAATTGGGTTGGGTCAAGTTGGGTCAGGTCAAGCCATGTAAAGCTAAAAAAAACATAAAAACTTTCTTTTATAAACAATAATAGATATAAAAGTTATAAACAAGTATTTAGTAGCGCTTGTGCAAATCTGCCGCGTCTAAAACCAATAAAAAAATGTTGTGTAAGGTCCGGTCAGGTCTTATTTGAGTGGGTCCGGTCGGGTCACAAAATTTAAATAAAAATGGGTCGGGTCAGATTTACGGTGGGTCGGGTCCTCAAAATTCGACCCATGGACAACTCTGGTCTGGGCCGTCCGATGCTTGCATTTTGTCCTTTACAAAGGCTAAAATTTATTGGGCCCCCCAATATTTTTCACAAGTCAGCGCCCATGAAAGTATAAGTATAATTTGTATTAGTATTGCCGCTATGAATGCTGGATTGGAATTATTAACACAACAGAATAACTATCTCAGGAAGCAGGCTTTAGATTTGAAAAAAACAATTTCTTTTCATTCTAAATCCAACTTCTAAATTTAAATGACTCAAGTTAACATAAAAAACTGTTAATGCAAAATATATCCAATTGCAGATCTTGGATTAACAGAAAATACAATTTTCTTAAGATTTTAAATTGGTGCATCTAAATATAACACTAATATATAAAAATATAAATTCATTTTACTATAAAAAAATTTCTTAATATAAAAATATAATTGTGTCAGTAAATATGTTAATGCTAAGTTCACTTTTCATCTTGTTTAAAAATTTTAAATTGTATTGCTGCGCTAATGAATGATTAACTTCACGTGTAATTTTTTTATTTAATGCATGAATACTCAATGCTCCTGTTAATTTTAGCCAACATTTTCTCAAAATTTTTTACGGTTTAACGTTCACGATAGTAAATGATTTTTTTAAATATGGTACCCGCAGTACCTACCTGTTAGCTTTATTGCATGCATTAAAATATATTCTATTTTGTATTCAAAGGTGCAATCTCAGCACCTCTTGCCCAGGCTGTTCCCTCTTCAGATATTGCTCAACAGCATGCAGAGTAAATCATTTTTTGTGTGTGATTTTCATATAAAAGAAATGATTAAAGTCTATTAATATTAATGTAAACTTATTCTTTGTTTCAGATTAAGAATGAAAGTATTCATAAATTAGAATGTAATTTGATAAGCATTCATTCATTCAAGTTAGCAGAAATATCTGATGAAGCTTTGTTTTTATTCCGACTCTATTACTTCTCCCGAGTAAGTTGTTTTTTTTTAAAATGCTTTTATTCAACTTCACTCGTCTCTCTGTTTGTTTGTTTGTTTGTCTGTGGTGATCAAATCTTAGAAACAAAAATTCACCCACTTTTCGACCGCCTAGAGCTCTAAAACTTTCAGGAAAGCTTTATTCTGGATGACAATACATGAGTTGAATGTTTTCGACATGAATTAGGCCTTAAATTAATTAAAATTGATCAAATCAAATTAATCAAGTTGTTTATTTATAAGTCGCCAGAGGTCCAATATACCAGATTGAGCGTAACGGTTGTTTTAGATACAAAAATTTTAGTTCGTTGACTCAGATAAAGAGGCAAATAAAAGCATTTTTTAAATTTATTTTTTATCTTTACTTGTTTTAAATTACACTGGTGGACCCTCGATATTGCATGTGTGGATAAAGCGCGGATTCGGTTATAACGTGAATTGGACGATGGATCCCAAAACAAAATGTACACTATGTCTTAATGTCTTGTGATTCACTGTAACACAGATTGGATATAGCACGAATTTGGCATTGGACCCGAAAATCTGTATAATATCGAGGGTCCAGTGTATCTGTTTTAATGGCACAGAAATTAGCAATAATACTAACTATTGAGATAAACAAAAGAACATATTTTGATGCACAGATGCACAACCCCAATTTTTTTTTCGTTTATTTGCATTGTTGTTTGCTTCATATGCATTATGTTTTGATTTAATTAGTTGATTGTTTATTTTAATTTATTATATGTATAATATAATAGTCCAGCATGACTCTTTTGTGCGAGATGCTTCAGTATCTATGGCAAATAAATAAATTATATAAATAATCGGATCTTTGAATAATTTTAATTAATTCAAAAATGAAAGTTATTAATATTCTAATTCATCTTTTTTCTTATAGAAAAAAATATTATTTGCTCTTTCATTTGATTTTGACAATAAAACAATATTTTTCGACTTTAGTTATATCGGTTTCTAAAAACATCTGTTCTTGGGATGGGCAGAGCATTAGTATATTAATAATTAATGATAATTAATTAAATTGTTTGAATTTTATTACTTCACGAAATAGTCTGATGGCGCTCATATATCTGAAAAGATTCTTGGTCAACAAAGAAGGTTTTCTGATCTGATGACACGTTAGTTGAACCACATTCTTTTGTGTGATACAGTCTGAATTTCCATGGCTCAGTCTTGTTTATATGCGGGACCTTCTGAGTTGCTGTGATTGGCCAGATGTATAACACATACAATAGAGAGATACATATTAAGAAATATAACAAATATTAAAGGAGCAATGGCATGAATAAGATGGAAGTTAAATGCCGAAATTCAATTAACTTTGCAAAAAAAACTATTATTATTATTATTAAACAGTTGATAACGCAACATATGTTAATCAATATGCCATACTGATATTGAACTGAATGTGGATTTAGTGCTGTTAATAACTTGTTATTGAGGAAAAGGACTACTGATTTCAATTTATTTGTTTGATATTTTTATTTTTTTACAAGCTTTAGTAATTTTTTAACTGCCCCTTCATTCTTTTATTTTTCTTTGTAAAGGCTAAATGTTCTTTGGAAGTTTTTTTTGTTCAAATTAAGAAGCTTTAATTTATTTAGGCTTCCTTCACAAAAAACCAGGCGTTGACTTGGTTAATAATAAGAATTATATGCCGTGGGAGGCATTAGAGTTTTACGCATGCTTAGTTAGGATGAGGCATAAAAACGCTGAGCTAGCACAGCAGCTAAAAGCTCATGACTACTTGGCTGCTTGGCTAATGGCGGTACTGAATAACTGCATACATGAATATTATTAAGGAAAACCCGCTGTACCTCACTTGGATTTGTAAATACACTTTCCCTAACCTTTTTAGAATTATTTCCCTAATGATGAATATTCATTACTCAATAACTAAACTGCCATGGCTAGCTAATAATTAATAATTAAGTTATTCGACAGATGAAGAAAATATTCGAAAAGACGAAAAAAGATGTGCCGAGTTCGTAAAGCTTTACGCTCAGATAAAAAAATTTACAGCTGACTCTTTGCCTGCTCCAGATTCAAAAGAACTCTTTCTTGTGTTTGGCAAGGTTTACTATTCGACAATAGATTAAATTATGTTAAAATTTACTATCTTTATATAAATTATTTAGTATTTTTTAACCTTTCACAGCTTTTTAATTTTTGATTTTTTTCAATTTATACTTGTACAAATAATAATATTTTTTCTTGTAGATGGTGATCAACAGTTTTTCAATTTTAAATGACGATCTCAACGTCATTGGCACCGGTTTGTATCTCGGGTTGGTATGTCAAAATATTTTGCCATAGACGTTGTTTTATCGCTTAAGTATGTCGTAATTCGGACAGGCCGTCAGCACTGGACCACTCCTGTAGGCCTAACTGCGTTGTGACGTTCTCTGGCAATCAGTTATTGCTGAGGTCAGTTCGACCAATCAAAGAAGGAGATGAGGTTGTATATAAACATTTGTATTTATAAAAAAATACTGCTAGATAGTTTTGCTGTTTATCTAATTATGTTATATTGAAAAGAACAAAATTGATTTAACAAAATACTGAAGTCTTAATAATAATAGACAATAATAATTGCTTATTATTATTATTATCATTTATCCTCATTATAATGTATAACGATGCAACTACAAATGTGTTACAGGTGACGATAAGCTACATAGAACAGATGAACGTATCGAGAAGAAGAAGAAAAGAGTTGATGAGTAGTTACTATTTCACGTGTACTTGTGAATACTGCCTCGATGTTGAAAGAGTTAGTATTCAAATTTTTTTTTTTTCTAAAGATTATGTACATTATTGACTAGAGAAGGAATCAAACTTAAGACTTGTCATGTACTCTTACTTGTTGTGCCACCAATCATCATTGAAATATTTTTGCTAGTAGTCCCTACACGAGACATATATATATATATACAATATACATATCTCTAAAATGTGAACATTATGTTAGTTTTGTGAAGTTATTGATTGAGGAAAATGTTGCAATGTATAAATTGTACACCACCGAGTAGCTAGTCAAATAATAACTACTTAATTAGATATAAGGCAGTTTAGATGATTATAGGTCAGTGTAAAAACTATCGCTAGTTTAATAAACTCTGTATGATTATCTTATTATTATATAATAATAATTATTATTAAATTAATTAAATCTAAATAGGATTTTTATTTTTTTCAATAATTAAGAAATGCTGAGATTAACTCAACAATTATTTAAATTAAATTAAACAACTTGACAAATTACATTCTAGGATAAAAATATGTTTGGGCTCCTTTCTAAGAAAAAATCAGAAGAGGATGAGGAAGCTTTAGAGAGGGAGTGTCTCAAGTTGGAGCAAGATGTAGAAAGTTTCAAAAAGTTAAATGGTTAGTAATTGCTGTTGATAGTTCTATACATGTAACTGTTGGTTCTATGCTTGTAACTGTTGGTTCTATACCTGTGACCATTGGTTCTACACCTGTAACTGTTGGTTCTGTACTTTTTCTTAATGGTTTATGTTTGTTGAGTACTCCTATACTTACTGTGCCTGTACATTAGTGTACATCCAGTTTTATGTTAGTTCTATACTTATAACTGTTAGTTCTATACCTGTCACTGTTAGTTCTATACCTGTCACTGTTAGTTCTATACCTGTCACTGTTGGTTCTATACTTTTTCTTGATGGTTTATGTTTGTTGAGTACTTCTTTATTTACTGTACCTGTACATATAGTTTTATACTTCTCATTAGTTCTATATATGATGATGCTGATTCTGATTTTGTTAAATATATCAGTGTTCATTTTCAAGGCCAACTAGGTCGGTACATACTCGCAAACTGATAATTTGGAAGTGTTATTTAATTAATTCTAACGGAATATAATTGAAAAACATTAAAATAAAGTTTAACAGAATATATTTTAAAGTTTTAGTGGAAATAGTTTCATTTAAATGCCCATTATTGCAGAATGGATGAAAATTTCCAGTGTTGCAAAGAGCTGCATGACAAGATGGTTGAACCGGTTGAGTTCGCAGAGCATCTACACATACAAATGTAAAGATCTTTGTTTCGATGCTTTCATTACCACACAAAGATGGGACAAAGTAGCTTCCTGTGGCCAAGATGTCATTGAATTACACCGGTTTGTCACTAATTTTCAAATTATTAACATGTTAACATATAGGATCACAAAAAAGCATAAATCTTTGATAAATGAATAAAATAATAATGTTACAACAATGGCCATCAGAAGATTGGTTGAATTAACTGATTAAATTATTACTTGAAAAATAGTAATTTTGTGAGCTCTAGCGACTATGATTATATTAATCTCAGAAAGTAAGCAAGATTGGCAGTGAATTTAATATAGGGTATTTAAAAATAGCTGTTTTTCTAATACTTTGCTATTTAAATTCAAATATTTTAATTAGAGGTGCACTGATATTGCATTGACGATTACCAATTGAATTTTTTTGAAGCTTTTTTGTTTATAAGTTTGTTAAAGTTTAGAACACTGTCAAATTATCAATTTTATCATGTCGTTCCTGCTCTAGTTCACATTGGCTGGCACTTAGTAATTTAAACTTCAATTAAACATGAAATGCACATAAAACACATCATCTTTTACCGAAAACCAAGCAGTGACATTGAGACAGAATTTATGTCTATCATATCAGATTATTGCAAGGTTATTCTCCACATTTGGCCCATATCCATGGACTGATTCACAGCCACATTTAATATCCATACACAGAACGATTGTGCTACCAATGTTTTACACTTACACCCACTCCATGTTTGTTATGACCTTCTCAATGTCTACGATTATGGGTGGAAGCTCGAATAAAAACTGAACTGACACTTAATAACAGAAAAGCAATTTGAGATACAACGACAATGGTGTACAAATGTTGGCTCCAGTGACAAGTACACCACCAATTAAAGAATCAAGCAAACGTCTCTTCAGTTTTTCTGAGCTTCCAAGTTCTGATCGTTGCTCAAGTCTGGCTGCACAGAAAGCTGAGAATCTTACGTTTAAACGCATCATTAGCATGGCAGCATTCAATTTACTTTCATCTATTGTTTTATTAAAAGCGTATACAATAGTTCATTTACCACCGTGTACGGACTGAGTGCCTTGTCTCTCCATTTTGCACGAATAAAAACAGCGCTAATCAGCCAGTACCGATTATCGGCCCATACCGATTATGAAACAGCCGATACCGATTGTGAAACAGCCGATACCGATCGTGAAACAGCCTGTTCCAATCGTTGGCAAAACAGCCGATACCGATAACAGACCGATAATCGGTACACCTCTAGTTTTACTAAAAAAAATTTATAAACAAAAATTATATGAGTCTGAATGAGTGTTTTTTTAATATTTAATGTATAAGCTACCAGGTTTAAAAACTAGTTACATTATTTCATCTAATAAACATCATATTTCTCAAAATAACCTCACATAATCATCAAATATCATTCTGTCATTGCAGTTGTAATGCTGCATTTAAACGTGTTTGTTTATAACAGTGACTCGACTATTTTCAGGCATTTCAATCCAGACCCTCATCCAAAGAGAGCTGTAGACTGTCTCAAGTATGCCAAAGTTCTTCTGCTTCTTGAAGAATTCAACGGGGCTCTCCAGTACATGACAAAAGTAAGCAGAAATCGTCATAAGGATTTCATTCCATTTTTTTTAATGCTAAGACAGGAGTTAGTTAACCCCGCGAGACACTCAACCTGAGCAATGCGAGTAAACTCCTTGCTTAAGGAAGCTACTTGGGCGCATCGTGCCAAAGTCTCTCCTGAATAACTAGATTCAGGTGTTTAAGGTGCCTGTCTCCACACACCCTCCACGGATGCTGGTGAGATTCAAACTGCTGACCTAAGGCCAAGAGGCGAATGCTCTACCCCATTACCACCAGCGCCCTTACCTATAATGTCATGTCAACAAATAACTTGATCATACAGTCAGTTATTATAAAATTACTCAAATTTGTTTCAACTCAAGGCCAAAGAGGAAATAGACATTGTTTTTGGGAAGTCAAGCCAACTTTCAGAAACTGCTGCCATTCTACACTACCAATCGTTGATGGAATGCAACCGATAGAATCAAGAACAAATGAAGACTAATTTCTAGAACGTCCTTATTAAATTCCTTTTTTTATATATTTTTATTAAAAAAACCTAAAGCTTTTTACACATTCAATCGTAACCAAAAGTCTGTGATGCATCACACCAAACGAAACATAACTTAATTGAGCAGCAAACGAAACTAGAAAAATGGTTTAACCCAACTTACAGATACAAGAAGTCGACATATAAAACTTCCGTAAATGAAAAAACACATAAAAAAAAAGTACTTCGGTTGCAGTTCTTCTCTCTCATAGCAATTTGAAAAGCAAAGCCACTGAAAAAAAATAGATTTTTTTTTCTTTCCATCGTTACCCCCACGGAGTTGTTGACCTTCTATCAAAAAGCTTTTTTGACTCTCTGTGGTAATATGGAATCTTGGGCAGACTTGAGGAAGTACAAGAGCCCGTACTTTTTACCCTTTCTTTTGAAATAACTCGTCACAATGTCGGATTCGTTGTCTGTAGTGAATAATTAATCAGATTGGATTTTAGCGTTATTGGATATTATTTAAAAATCTGTTGTAACTCAACAGGCGATAGAATTAAAGAAAAAACACGAGATTTTCTTTTTTTATTTAAAAGCATGCTCATTGGCTGTATTAATAAATTCATTAGGATTCTGCGTCCCGTTATTTTTTTCGAAACGATACAATACGATTTCTGAAATTTGTCTCGAATAAAACGATATGATACGAGACGCCTCGAACAATAACGAGACAAACCCGATACGATATCGGGATCTCGACTGAAATGTCAACTGTGGAAATTTTGTCTCGAATAAAACGAGATAACATAGAATGATGAACTATACGCGACAGACAATATTAATAACCACATTAAATAAATTCATTGAAAAAAATATTTAAATATTAAAAAATTTACAAAATTTATTTTTTTAAACTTGAAATAAGTTTTATTTGTTCCGTTTTGGTAATCTATTTGTCTAAATTTAGACTCTAAATGATGACAAATGCGAGAAAGTACTTGTATGCAAGAATTAAGAGAGTGAAGAAAACCCAGCGGGTTTATTTATAGGCGATAGCAAGAAAGAAGCTGAGAAAGTTTCGAATTCCAGCTGCAGACGACATGCACACTACAGGTGACACACACATACTCACATACAACCAAGAATATAATCGAGATTATAAAGATATATCTTAGATGAGCTACTATTACGGATATCGAAACACTAAAATAATCATTCCAATTCTATATAACAAATTTGACAAAATAAGTTTATCAAACAGACTAAACCAAAACATAAACATAGAATGATATTAATAGTAGTCATTAATAATAATAATAATAATAAGAAAACCGAATTTAAAGTGGGGATTATAATAGTTAAATAGTTATAAACTTCTGTCAATAGGTAGATTAATTAATCAATGTTGATGAATCAATTGCAAATATTTACAGTTGTGACAATCGTTAATTAAATATGTATGACTTTCGTTATTCATTGAAAAATATTTTTTTAAATCTCGGAATTTTTTTCGAGACTTTATACGAGAACAAAATTTAAGTCTTGCTATTTTATTTCGATATGAGACTTCCCCCGCAGGCTGTATCGTTTTGAAATCCTGATTGATATCGGGATAACGATTACGGGACGCAGATGCTTAAAATTCATGTCTCGTTCTATCGTGAAAAAGCCAGAATTTTAAATTATGAATTGGAATTTTTAATTCACTAGAATAACCAAACTAAGTGGTCGTAACTAAATCAACTAATAAAACATCTGCATGACAAAGATAATTATGCACAGCTTTAGCGAAATGAAGTCAACGAAAAGCACTGTAAATAATAAAAATACCTGATCTGCTTTCGGGAACCACCGATGTTGGGAGCACATTATCGCACGCTGACAGGGAGATGAACAGAGCGAGGGGTATGAGCCAGAGGTTGATAGTGAAAAAACCCAGTATCTGTAAGACAACAGAAATTGTTATCATTATTTTGATATTAGTTTAATGTACCTAACAGAAAACAATGACAAATCAATTAAATTATTAGTAATAACATCTTCAGAGAGAAAATTTTCTCGGATGTGCTGCTTAAACGATCTTGAAAAAAACAGGAATGTTCTTGGGTGTAATTGCAAGAAAGTGCATTCCGTGGAGAATTAATAAATTATGTATCAGAACAATTAATTTCATACATTTAAAATTTACTGATGCTGGTGAAGACTTACAACTGCAACTTTTCATTCGGATTTTAGAAAAAGTTTCGTAAGTAGCTTTAGAAAAAGTTGTACTGCATTTGATTTTTGAAACAGCATTTACAAGTTTATTATTTTTAAACTTCTACTAATTATGCATAATATACAGTATAATCCTGTTATATTGAAGTTTTTGGCTCTGAAGTTTCGTCCAAAACGTAGAGCCACTTTAAATAAAGTTTTCGTAAATTTTTAATTATCAGTAGTACTGCATAGATAAAAAAAAATAATCTCAGAAATATTTTAACAGTCTAGGCTTCAATACAACGGAAACATACTGTCCAACGCATTCATTTTTTATATTGAAATTTACGGAAAAAAATTCAATACCTCTGTGAAGGGATAAGGAACGTCAGCAAAATGTGTGAATGCAAAGAAATGGTCAGCTACCAAGAAAACTGAAAGTGAAGCCAAAACATGTTATTAGTGAAGATTTTACGATAGCAGCAGACAAAATGGTTGCTTATTACTCACTAACTGAAAAGATGAACCACGGAGATGACAACTGGATGTACGGAAATGTTTGCAACACAAAATGATAGGAGATATGAGAAGCGAGGCAACATCCAACCAGTGTGAGAGGTAATTCTTCAAAAAATATATGTCCTATGATTATTATGATGGTGAACTGAAACAAAATAATAAAGATGAATTTTATTTAATTATTGAACTATTTAAAACAATTAATTTATAAAAAAAAAGGCTAACGTAATTCAAATATCTGATGATTTTTCCAGAGATGACTGTATACTCCTCCACTAACTCAGCCAAATAAAACAACCCGGCGGCTGCAAAAAAAGTTTCAGCTTTATTATATTTATTCTCTTTCGCAAAACTCCAATTAAAATTTAAAAAAGCAAATTGCAATTGAATTTTTGGTAGTCAGTGACGCGTAAGCAAGCACCTATGGAGAGTGTGATGACAGTAAGCTGGACTAGGAAGCCGATCCATGAAACGGCATACATAAACCACATTTTGATTTGCCAAAATAATCAAGTACAAAATCTAAAAAAGCGAAACTTTTTATTCATGAATAAAACGAAATAAACAATTGCGAGTTAACGATGGCCAACGACAGCAGACTCATATTCGTTTGAGGCTCAAAAACTAGGACGACGTTCCATAACTCAAGAGTTACGAACTTAAAATGAACATTACCTATTTATTTTTGTTTTGTTTTAAAAATAATATTTTTTTGGCTTACAGTTTAAAATAGTTTTCAAAATAACTAAATTAAGTATGGACTACATCATATAGTTCCCAGAGTCAGTCGCTTTTTCCAATGCAGCTGAATGGCAAACAATATGACTGACTGGCCGACTTCAAGCCAACCTGGAAAAACTAGATGACTTACGATGACTTGTCTCGAATATGACTGGAGGCGGCGACTGAGCAAGTTTATTTTTAATCAACGCCACGCAAATAACGCTATATAAATACAATTGATTGATTGATTGATAAAATGTGATTTACTAAGATTATATTGCCAAATAACTCCAATCCATGCAAAGGTTTTACTTAACTAAGTGTTTACACGTCTGTTTTTTTTTTCAGAGTGATTGCTTAAAACATTTTTGAGACATGTTTGAAAAAGTATTGAGATTAAATAAAACACGAGCTCGTGCTTTCAGGGCCGTAACGGCAATGGACCCCCCCCCAGTTTTGAGTCAAGCCCCTCCAGTTCAATTAGGTCCTTAGTTCTTGGATAGCTATCTAGTTCCGTTAGCACAATTTTTAATGACTTACAAAAACTACGTCGATACTTAAGGAATGCATATCACATAGAAGCTAATGCAATAAAGTTCTGACGTTAACTATAATATTTGGTCAATTGCCATAAAACTCGAGATCATTGCAATGTTGTGGATATGTCGATTGTTATTTGCTATGTGTAAATGAAAGGCAATGCAGTCCTTGATCCCAATGATCACAGTGAGTGAGGCCATGCAGGGCCGTAGCCAGAGGCAAAAATTTACCGAGGACGACAAAACCAAACTAATTTTGGGAATTTATGCATCTCAGAAGTTGAACTTTTTTAAGCCTAATCCGATCACACATTTGTTTTTTCCTTGTTTCAAATTTAGCCTACCTCACCAGCAACATTACATCAAAAATGTAATGAAAGGATAATATAAAGATTTAATTGCCAACTTTATTTATATGATTTTTTTGTGCCCGCATCCCAGCGCTGCAAAATCTACAAAGGGTCCACTGGAGTGATGCGGTGGATGTGGAGTAAAGCAAGTTCGAAAAAACGATTTTGTCTGCAGGTGCTTCGCAGCCATGTCTTGAAGCGCTTCAAAGTTATTCTGTAAGTTACTTGTAAGTCTTGTAACTACTTCTTTGGGTCACTTTTTGTACCATTTTCTCAGTTCTTGAGACCATGAAATGTGTTTTTATGGTGATGTGTTTTATGTGTAAATTTTAATTGTTTTAAAATGCTGTGCTATGTTTTATTTACATGTTTGGGATAGATTCGCTGGAACGGCAATTTAATTTGGACAGAAAATTTTACAGTGCCCCCTCCCTAAAAATTCCAAGGTCCCCCACTTCAAAATTCTTGGTTACGGCTTTCCTTTCCACGGTTTCAAACACGTTCTGACAGCCGACTACGCCATGCTTGGTTAATAGATGCAAAAAAGCGTCTAAAAATGAGTTTCGAAATTGAAACAACAAACGTTTAATAACTTGAGTGTCACTTTTTTTATTCCCCTGTGCAAATAAACCTAATTTAACACAAGGGAGGGGAGATGGGTAAATGTGACGGGAACAAAATTTCAGTATGTGATATCCAGAATATACGTTTGTTACACAGGATTATACATCTATATATATATAGTTATATATATATATATATATATATATATATATATATATATATATATATATATATATATATATATATATATATATATATATATATATATATATATATATATATATATATATATATATATATATATATATATATATATATATATATATATATATATATATATATATATATATATATATATATAGGATTTTTGAAAATTTTGCTCCTGAGAGGATGAAACTGGAAAAAAACTTTTTTCTAAAACAACGCATATCTCGTAAACCAAAAATGAGGGGCTTTTGAAATTTAGTATCTAGATTCTTCTTAAAAAATGCAAAAATACATGTTTTACCATTTTTACAAACTTTTATTTAGGTTACAATCTCTGTTTGTGTGTGTTTGTGTATGTGTGTGTTTGTGTATATGTGTGTGTGTGTGTGTGTGTGTGTGTGTGTGTGTGTGTGTGTGTGTGTGTGTGTGTGTGTGTGTGTGTGTGTGTGTGTGTGTGTGTGTGTGTGTGTGTGTGTGTGTGTGTGTGTGTGTGTGTGTGTGTGTGTGTGGCTTTCTCTTTACGCAAATCTTGCAAGTAAAATTAACTAGTTTTTTGACTAGCTTGGAAACTGAAACTTTCAGCATAGCTTTATATTAGATGAAAATACATGATTCAATTAAAAAATAATTTGATCATCTTTCATATTTCTAAATCGAGTGTATTTGAAATTAAAGTTTGTGTTAAAAAACTCGTTTTTTCTTTTACTTGTTTTAAATATTCGAAAGTAAAGTTTGTGTTAAACAAGTAAAGAAAAAAACGAGTTTTTCAACACAAACTTTAATTTCAAATACACTCGATTTAGAAATACCAAAGATGTTCAAATTAAGTTTTTTTTTGTAACAGCTACTCAAAAACTGTAAATGCTGCAGATGTAAAAATTAATATTTAGTATCTACTCAAAAAATAATGATATACGTGTTTCACCATTTTTTGAAAATTTGGTTTCTAGGACCTCAAATGTGGGATGGAAAATAAGATTATTTGTTTTTTTAAATAACTGCTACTCAAAAACTTTAAGTGCTACAGATGTAAAAATTGTATTTAGTATTCATTCAAAAATAAAGATATACGTGTTTCACCATTTTTAAAAATTTGGTTTCTGGGACCTCAAATGTGAGGTGAAAATAAGGTTATTTGTTTTTTTTTAGAATAACTGCTACTTAAAAACTGTAAGTGCTACAAATGTAAGAATGTAAAAATTAGTATTTAGTATTTACTGAAAAAATAAAAATATACGTGTTTTACAATTTTTGAAGATTTGGTTTCCAAGACCTCAAACGTTGGGTGAAAAAAGAATAACTAAAAAAGTAAATGTTTTAAAATTTGGTATTTAGTATCTTCTTAAAAATTAAAATTATACATGTGTAACCGTATTAAAAAAATTTATTATCTGGGACCTCGAATGTGCAGTGGAAAATATAGTTGATTGGTTATTAGAGTAACTGCCACTTAATCAACAATACTACAAATGTGAAAAAGTGTTTAGATTCTGCTTAAAAATAAAAATACACGTGTTTAACCATTTTTTTAATAGTTATGTTTTGGGGCCTCAGAATCTGAAAGTGTGAAACACGTAAATCTTCATTTCTTGAGGTAATACTAAATATTATTTTTTACATCTGTACCACTTATTTTTCAGTAGCAGTTTTTCTAACGTTTTTCTCTCGCTCCCGTTTTTTTCCCGCTTGCCCTTTCGCTCTCGGTCGCTTTCAATTTCCCGGTAGCATTTCCGCTCCCGCTTGCTCTTTCATTCCCGGTCGCTTTCCCTTTCCCGCTCACTCTTTCGCTCTTGGTCGCTTTTTTGATTATATATACACACACACACACACACACACACACACACACACACACACACACACACACACACACACACACACACACACACACACACACACACACACACACACACACACACACACACACACACACACACACACACACACATACACATATATATATATATATATATATATATATATATATATATATATATATATATATATATATATATATATATATATATATATATATATATATATATATATATATATATATATATATATATATATATATATATATATATATATATATATATATATATATATACTAGCAGTGCCCGTAGCGGCTTCGCTCGCATGAAATTAGAGAGTTTAAACCGTGCATCCATAGTAGAGATCAATTTTTTAGGTCTCGGCTCGGCCCGTCGACAACTTAGCCCAGCCCGTTTTAAAAACCTAAACTCCTGGCCCGGAACAGCCCGTTTGAATTAGGCCCATTCTTACAGGCCTAGAAGTTCTATATACTTGATGAAAAACTTCGGCCCGTCCCACCTTGACTTCAGGTTTGGCCCGGCCCAACTGAAGACCCTAAAATCACTAAAATATCTATATACTTGGTGAAAACCCTCGGCCCGTCCCACTTTGATTTAAGGTTTGGCCTGGCCCGTGTGAAGACTCTAAAACAACGGCTTGGCCCAACCGGTGATAAACTGGACTTAGCTACTTTTAACCGGCACAAAACTTCAAAATACTAATTTTTACATTTGTAGCACTTACAGTTTTTGAGTAGCAGTTATTTTGAAATCAAATAACCCTTATTTCCACCCCACATTTGAGGTCCTGGAAACCAAATTTTTAAAAAATGTTGAAACACTTATATCATTATTTTTTGAGTAAATACTAAATACTAATTTTGACATCTGTAGCATTCACAGTTTTTGAGTAGCAGTTACTTTAAAAACCAAAGAAACCTTTTTCCACCCCACAATTTGAGATCATGAAAACCAAAATTTCATATATCCTTATTTTTAGAGTAGAAACTAAATACTAATTTTTACTTTTGTAGCATTTACAGTTTTTGAGTAGCAGTTACTTTAAACACCAAGTAACCCAATTTTCCACCCCACATTTGAGGTCCTGAAAACCAAATTTTCAAAAAATAGTGAAACACGTATATCATTATTTTTAGAGTAAAAACTAAATACTATTTTTTACTTTTGTAGCATTTACAGTTTTTGAGTATCAGTTACTTTAAAAACCAAGTAATCCTATTGTCCAGCCCAAATTTAAGGTCCTGGAAACCAAATTTATAAAAAAAATGGTGAAACACGTATATCTTTATTTTTAGAATAGAAACTAAATACTAATTTTTAAATCTGTGGTATTTACAGTTTTTGAGTAGCAGTTACTTTAAAAAACAAATAACCCTATTTTCCACCCCACATTTGAAGTCCTGGAAATCAAATTTTCAAAAAATGCTAAAACACGTATTTCATTATTTTTGGAGTAGAAACTAAATACTAATTTTTACTCCTGTAGCATTAACAGTTTTTGAGTAGAAGCTACTTTAAAAACCAAATAACCCAATTTTCCAACCCACATTTGAGGTCCGGGAAACCGAATTTTCAAAAAATGGTGAAACACGTATCTTTTTATTTTTCAAAAAGAATCTATATACAAAATTTCAAAATCTCATTTTTGGTTTTCGAGATATACATTGTTTTAGAAAAAAGTTTGTTTTCCAGTTTTTTCCCCTCAGGAGCAAAATTTTCAAAAATCCTTTCTTAGCGGATGTTTACGCTATAAAAGTAATATAAGTTCCAAATTTCACGTTCCTAGGATGAGGCGTTTGAGCTCGGCGTTGATTATCAGTCAGTCATCTGTCAGTCAGTCAGTCAGTCAGTCAGTCAGTCAGTCAGTCAGTCAGTCAGTCAGTCAGTCAGGACATGTTCTTTTATATATATAGATATATGTGAGTGTCTGTTTGTTTGTTTGTTTGTTTGTCTCTCTCTCTGTCTGTTTGTCCTTTGTTTTTGCAATTAAAATATTTTTAATAGCCATGGACCTATCCTCACACCTACCAAATGTACACAAAAAAATTCATAAAAATCGGTTCAGCCGTTTCGGAGGAGTTCAATTTCAAACACTATGACACGAGATTTATATATATATATATATATATATATATATATATATATATATATATATATATATATATATATATATATATATAACTATTTATCTGCAATATGATTGATATAATTATAAATATAATCATTAAAAATTATGGTATTTTAATCTTCTTCCTAAACTTATTTACATCAAGAGTTCATAGAGTTTAGTTATTTATTGAATTATTATTAAAAATGACTGACTTTCAAGATCTCGTAAAAAATGTTTTTAAGGAAAGGTTCTTAGGTCAAAAAATCAACCGTCATAAATTCTTTTCTATAAGGAAGTATTCAGATGAATATATAAAAAATTGGTCTAATGATATCGAAGCTCAAATCGTTGAGCCCTTTAAAACAATATTTGAAGATTGTATTCGGGAAAATTTGAAATCGTTAGATTTATTTACTGACAAAGAATATGCAACTGAATGGAAGAGTCTTACAAAAAAATTATGCGATACGTTTAAAGTTCTAAATAAGGATTTTGTTAGTTTGAATTCCATTTTTTCTTCACCGAAACCAATGACTGGTTTAGATTATATTTTCGATGAAAATAAAGCTATTTCAAATTTTACTGAGAAGTTAGCAAATGAAGCACTAAGAAATGTCCTAATTTCTCAAAACATAGTTATTAAAAAAATAATTTTAGAGGTAGTTGAAAATGTGAGATTGGGTGTAAATTCTGACGAGAATCACTCGTTGAAAGAAATAGGTAATCAGTGTTGTGAAATTGATCATGGATGTTTAGACGATAATGAAATTCTTTTTGAAACAGTATTCCAGAATCCTTTATTAGAACAAGCTAGCAACTATTATAGAGAAAAATCTAATGAATTTCTAGTGTCATCTGACCTTACTGATTACAGTATTAAATGTTTGCAGTTGATTAACTGTGAACAAGGAAGAATTAATCTTTTTGACCAAAATACCTTTGGAAAAATTATGAAAATGGTTAAAAAGGAGTTAATTAGCCAAAAGGTTGCGTACATAAAAACTGGGTTTGTTGAAATTTTAGAAAAAACAAACGCTAAAGGCGCTCAAGAAGTATACAAGTTGTTGCGACATGCTGATGTTGATTTGAGAAAAAATATAGGAAATGAAATTATAAATTGGGTTGAAAAGAAATTTTCCAAACTGTTTGAGGAAATAAAAAAAAATATAACGCCCACATCACTTGTTGATACAACAACAGAAAATTATAACGTTTTTTTCCAATTTATATCAAAAAATTGTCGTTTTGAAGAATTCATTGAATCATTGGATCAAGGAGTTAATAAAGCTTTGCAACGGTTTCAATCAGAAGTTGCTAAACAATCAAAAAATGTTTTTGCAATAAGCCTAATGTTAGCCAGGTATTGCGATCATATATTGAAAAAAGGAAAATTTAAAATAGACGAAGAAACTATTGAAAAAAATGTATTAAAAGCAATTTTAGTTTTTAAATTCATTTATGACAAAGACGTTTTTGCAAACTTATTCATCCAAAATCTTGGAAGAAGACTTATCCATTCCTTGTCTTGGTCGATAGAATGTGAAGAATCAATGGTTCAGAAGCTTCAAGAAGAAAACAGTTCAAAGTACACAAACAAAATGGTCCTGCTTATCAATGATATAAAACTGAGCGAAGAAAGAACCAGCAAGTTTTCAGAATTTTGTCGGGAAAACAATCAATCTTTGCAAGTAAAATCCAGTATTATGATAATCCAAGCTCTTGTTTGGCAAGAGTCAATAAAGTCATTTTACAGCTGCTACTTGCCTTTTGAATTAGAGAAATGCATCTCCACATTTGAAACGTTTTACAATAACGAGTCAAGTGGAAGAAAACTTTCATGGCAATATAATGTTTGTACCTGTGAAGTTAACTTGTTGTATTTGAACAAGACATATGTTGTAGAAACCTCTTTGCCAGAAGCATTGGTAATGAATGTTTTTGCTGAAC
Source organism: Erpobdella octoculata (assembly GCA_963978895.1). NCBI lineage: Eukaryota > Metazoa > Annelida > Clitellata > Hirudinida > Erpobdellidae > Erpobdella > Erpobdella octoculata. Next base: position 33,108,600 of record OZ022242.1, on the reverse strand, counting down.
ATGACGTTGTTTTGCTCGAAAACATTGTTGCTCAAACGGGACTACCATCAGATATTGCAAGAAAATGTTTACAAATACTAGTGGACAGTCGTATATTACTTAATTCTCAAGAATTAGTTACTGAAACATCTACAGTTTCGGTAAACATGAGCTATTCCAATGAAAAACGTAAGTTCAAACTTCAGAAGCAAAAACAAGAAAAAGACAAAGAATCCGAAGATGAGAAGCGTGCTATGGTCAAAGTTGAAAAAGATAGAATTTTGTATTTGCAAGCTCTTGTTGTCAAGACAATGAAAGCAAGAAAAACAATGCAACACGAAGAATTAGTTGGAGAAATTTTCAAAGAGTCTCACAAATTATTTTCGCCTTCACTTGATTTGATTAAAAAAACACTGGATATCCTCATTAAAAAAGAATTTATCGAAAGAAAAAAAGATTCAGTAAAGGAATATGTTTACCTGGCCTAAAATTTTCATGAATATATCTTTTTTTTTGCTTTATTTTTTCTACCGCTTTTACTGTTACAAAAATGGCGGGCAATAAAAAAATGTTTTTAAATTGATTGCTTACTATTTAGTGCAGGTATTTTGTGGCTTTCACGCACCCTCTGAGTCTAACATTCTGATAATATTTCTTCAAATTAACTAGCATGTTCCATCTACTAAATCATTCCATTATGTTGTGAATAATATTTTTCTGACAAGTCATTTACACGGCTGTCATTTACTTACTATATGCGCGAGTGCACGTAGGGTAATTTTGGTAAAAAAAACAACTGTTTTTTACAAGCTTTTATTTAGGTTAAAATCTCTTTTTGTGTGTGTGTCTTTCTCTGTACGAAAATTTTGCAAGTAAAATTTAACCAGCTTTTTGATTAGCTAGGAAGCTGAAACTTCTAGCATGGCTTTATATTGGGAGACAATACATGATTCAATTAAAAAAAACTTAATTTGAACATCTTTCGTATTTCTAAATCGGGTATATTTGAAATAAAAGTTTGTGTTGAAAAACTCGTTTTTCCTTTACTTGTTTTCTTATTATTTAATAATACTATTAATATTATGACTAGCTGGGTTATCCCGATTTTTTTAAAAGTTTTTCTCGTTTTTAACCATGAAATTTGTAAAAATAAACAAATTGAAAAAAAAAATTTTTTAATGAAGAATACCTCTACCGTATGGTTATATTCAATTTAAATGTCTTATTGTTTGTTGTAACTTATTATTACTGAAACTGTCGTTAACCCTTAAATTTTTCCAGTCGTTAATTTTTCAGAAAACCCTTACTAATCAGTTTCTACCCCAGTGCCCCGCCCGAATAAAATGTCTGACTGCGCCACTGCCTCTACGCTAAATTTTGTTCAAATTGCTCCAGCAATTTACAGTGGTGTGGCTGGGGTTTTTGTCGCCCGGGGCAAAGTCTAATGAATGCGTCTCTACAACATCCCATCTGTCTTTAACTTTGATCCAAAAAAAACCCGATGACCGGGGGAGGGGGTAGTCGGAGCCATTTCTAATGAAGTCGTTTCTTTCTGGCTTTCCAGGGACGTAAATTCAGCATTTTCCAGGGGGGGGCAAATATTTTCGCCATTATATACCATGTTAGCAACATTACCCGGCGTTGCCCGGCTTTCTTTGCTTAGTTTCCGGTTATTGAGGGGAGGAAGGGAGCGGTTGCCCTCTCTAAGGATGTTTGAAAAATATATATAGAGTAAATTTTAGAAACCGGTTATTGGGAGAGCCAGGGGCAGTTGCCCCACTCCCAACGGTTCTTGAAAAAAATTTTTACTATGTATATATATATATTAATGAGATTATGTCTGTCTATATGTATGTTCTTTATGCATTGCAACTCCATTCATCCGATCGTAATGAAATTTTCACACAATAAAAAGTTTTTTGAAAAAAAAATTAAAATCGGTCACAGAATGAGCAGAGCGGGAGAGCGAGCGGAAACGGGAATTGGAGAATGAGCGGAAACGGAAACGGAAAAGCAAGCGGGAACGTAAAAGCGACCAAGAACAAAGGAGCGAGCAGGAAAGGAAAAGCGACGGGAGCGGGAGAGCAAGCAAAGCAGGAAAGCGACCGGGAGCGGGAAACAACCGGGAACGGGAGAGCAAGCTGGAACGGGAAAATAACCGGAAACAAGAGAGCAAGCAGGCAAGGAAACGGAAGCGAGAGTAAAACGATAGAAAAACGGTTAAACCTCTAAAAAAACTCAGGCAACGCCGGGTACCCCGCTAGTACGGAATAAAAGAAATTCAAGATATCTTACAACGGGCTGCATAACGACAGTAATCAAATTTTAAAAAACTAAAGAAAAAATTTCGGGCCCTTCTTAAAAAATTCTTGGATCCACCGCTGCAACCCCCACCCTCGGTCATCAGCTATTTTTAGAGGAAACGTTTACAGATGGGAATTTCTAGAAGTGCATTTGTTAGACATTGTCCCCGGGCACCAATAACCCTATCACAAGAAGTTGAACCACTAATTGGAAAAGCCTCTGCTTACTCTTTGCTAGGGTAAATTATGTTTTCCTGGAAAAATGCATTATTATTATTATTATACAGGTTTTTTATATAGCGCTTTTTTACAAAAAAAGTCAACCAGGCTGTGCACCACTACCTTGCTGCTTATTGGAGGGTGGAATGGGTGGTGCGCTTGGATATCGAGTGCCTTTCTGCAGGACTTGGCCTGCCACAGTTCGGTCAGGTATTTGAAGCCCAGCTTGTTGATGCAAGACTTATAAATTGGTACTAGACTGCTTGGGACTTAGAAAAGAATTTTACAATGATCACTAAAACTCACCTTTGAAGTGTTCTACCTGGAATTCAGCTATTCAGGAAGTGTTATAACTTTTGATGTAAAATAAAATTAATTAAATAAAAAGTAGTATCATATTAGATATTACATTTAGAATTAGGTATTACTCACACATTCGTAGTCAGGATTTTAGAAATTTGTAAAAAAAACAACTTTTGAACTACCAGTCTAGCCCTTCACACATGACCGAATTCGGTGTTCGGTTAGATTCACATCTCTAAATAAATGCATAAATGGTTATTGCGTAACAAAACTCAAATTGCCTTAAGTTTAAAAAGGGTGCTAAATGTTTTTTTTTATATACACAGCTACTTAATGTTATAACCAATCTACGTTGGGGTTAGGGAGTAAATGTTATTTTGTCGACAAAATTACAAAGGGTGCAAGTGTGTATGCTCCCTCTGGCAAAGGGTGCATATAAGGGTCTGATTACTGTGATTACTAATTTTTTTAAAATGGCTATGATCATGTCTTTATTATGGTACAACATGTATTGTACTACTATATTCCACACCATATACATCATTCCAATCCTAAGAAGGTCAATAAACTAAACTAACTATGCTATTCTGCTAAGAACTGTAACATAAATTCGTTTTTTTAATGAATAAATCATGAACAGAAGTATGTTAAAACCATAGATATCTATGGTTAAAAAATAAAACCTTTACAGACAACAAGTTTTATGTCTGGCTGTTTATCAGTCATGTGTATATATTTTTGGGATGCCAGATCAAAAAGGTGACTTTGGCAATCTTGGGGGGAGGGTGGGGTAGTGAGTATACCTACACTTACCCACATAGCATGAACATCTTTAATTACGAAAGTTAATTGCCCCCGAGAATCCATTAAGACGTAGAATTTAACAATCACAAGTAGACACATCTTTCTCCTTCATGGTGGTACATTGGATTGTATTAAGAACAACGTATACAGTAAACATGCACAGGATATATCTAGCATAACTTTTCAATCTCAAATCCATTCATAATAAACACATTACACGCAACTCTAGAATTGCATTAGGTATACGTACATTAAAGAAAAGCTTGTGCATTTAATAGAACTTCCACGTTGTTAACCAAGTGGACCCGTTTCTCTCAAATAAAATGAAAAACTGCATAGATAGATCTTAACTACAAGAGATAGCAAATCAAAATAAGTGTTGTAAACATGTTATAAAAAAAAAGAAAAGAAAATCTCTATTAAAAAAACACATCCACTTCTTTTATGAAATACGCAACATACTGTCTCCTGCTTCTGCGAAGAAAAACGTAACACCACCAACGCATGAATGAATGTGCGACTACTACTACTATTCATAAAACAATTGTTTATATAAAAAAAAATCTTATAAAAGAGAATACGGAGCCTATAAAATCAATGAAATGAGACGTAGAAGAAAACAAGAGAACTAAACGAGGGATGGATGTTCGTACGAACAAACGAATGAATGAAAAATACAAACAGAGGTACATTTCAACACTCAATCAACAAGAGCTGTTCCGACTGAAAAAAATTCTATTTCGTAGTCCAGTATAAAAAAAAATACAAAAAAAAACTAATAAAAGGAAATTAACCAACTCAAATGATTTAGTTTGAAGTAGTAAAAAAAAGAAAAATTAGTTGTGCATATTTCAAAAGGATGGCATGATTAAATCCCAAATTAAACATAATTTATATATATTGAAAAGGTAAAAAAATGTTTCTATCAAAAAGATTTTGTTGAGAAGTAAAGAACAGGTAGGAATTTCCTCGACACGTTCGATAAAAATGTGAGAATCTAAATAAAAAATCTTTTTAAAAAAACCATGCCTCAAAAGAATCGGCAAAATGCATTGCAAACAAAGACATTCAACCCTATTGAGAAAAAAATCACATCTAACTGATCCCTACAGCACCAATGTTGGCATAACATACAATATACACACACATATCTATTTATATAAATGTGTGAATGTATATATATACACACACAAACATACAACTGTACAAGCATCTAACAATCTATTCGCAGCTTTATTGGCTTCAATTTATTCCCAGGAGGAAATAAATTTTGATTTTAAAAATAAAGAAAAAGTTTCACACAAAGAAGCAGGTCATGATAATGATAATATGTGAAATTGATATTCATAAAATTATAAACAGCATTGACAATAAATGCAAATTGGGTTAACGTATGCATGTAACACATTGTCAGCTGCATAAACATTCACGAATATTGTGGTGTATCATCCTTTGCTACATAAACATGTATGCTGATTAAAAATATAAAAAAGTCACTGAATGAACACAGCTGATACAAGATGGTTGTGCTAGAAACATAATTACAATAAAAATGCATAATTTATTAGGTCAACTTAGGCAGTCTCCTCCCCAACCAATGACTTCGAAGACGTCGCAACACATTTAGCCATCTTTCGCCATCACTTTAAATTGAGTGGTTCGAAATAGTTGGTCGTCTTCTTAGTGTACGCTCCAGCTCCTCCAGTGTACGTTCCTCCACCGCTGAAACAGAAAATTTAAAGGAATTAATTTAGGGCCGATCGCTAAGAAGTGCTATGCGTTCTATATTCCAGGTGCCTTGCTTCAAACTCGCTCGTAAGAAGAAGCTGTGACTTGCAAATGTCGTTTGACATTGAATTTACGCTTGCATGGTGATTTCCAAGACAGAGCAAGATTTTATTTACAATATCAACAATTTAGTCATCACAAGAGGAACGTCAGACATTCTGACAAGCTTCACATAACAGATCAGGAGGTACCACCCATTATTAGATATCTTTGAGCCGATATTTTGTCACAAAAAACAATTATTTGTCACAAAAATCGGTTAGTTACATTGTAAATCAAGGAAGCATATGACATAAGTAAATATAAAATTGAAGTCTGGAATCAAAATAGGAGCTGCAGAACACAAGAACTTTATTAACATGGCATCATCACCATGTTCATCACGAACATATTAACTTAGCATCATAGCTGTCATCAATCAATCCTTCAAAATAAACTTATAAACTTATATAACACTTTTTTGTAAATTCAAGGGCACTCTTCAATAAATTTACTAAATAAAAAATGCTTTTAAATCATTTCAAAAAGTAAGCAGTGAATTGCACAACAATAAATTAGCAGGTAAAGAATTCCATGCCACCATCACAACATTTATATCATCTTATTATCATTATCATCATCATCACAACCACTACTTACATAATATTGCTGGAGAATATTCCACCTGTTTCGTAGGCACCGGGCGTGTTTACACTACTCAGTGGCCTTGACATTCCTACTAACAAGTACAAAGTTAAATTAAAAATTAAATAAGAGTCATCGACATCTTCAGTTGTGCGAAACGAAGAGTTTTATAAGCAGTCGACTTACTCTTGGAGGAGCTGCTGAAGTCGTACTTTGGAAAAATTCTGAATTTATCTGAGAAGATTTAATGAAAAAAATAAATTAGATTTTAAAAAATCTGAATATTAATTTTAATAATTTTTTAAATAAATAATAAATTTAAATTTTCAAATCAAAGCTAGAAAACGTTTAAAAATCAAAATCTAAATTCTCCTTTACACACATAACAAAACCATGTCGAAAACAACAAATATAACAACAATAATAATTGTTTATTAAATAGACCAAATAATACACACATACATACATGTATTATATATACATATACACTACATATATAACCTGGAGTTGGAGTGGACAAAAGGAGAGATTCCTGTGATGGCCTGATGAATGTTGACCAGTAGTCAGTGGAGAGTTCCATCAGTCTTGTTAGAACCTGCAGTGAACATGCTATCAATTATATTTCTGTAAGTATGTTGTTTTTTAAACTTCCTTTGCATGTCCAAGTAATTCACGTTTGATTTTTTTTGCACTGAAGTAATTCTAATATAGATATGATCGTTGCAAAGCAGATATGATCATTGTGAAACAGATATGATCATTGTTAAACAGATATGATCATTGTAAAACAGATATGATCGTTGTAAAACAGATATGGTCATTGTAAAACAGATATGGTCATTGTAAAATAGATATGGTCGTTGTGAAACAGATATGATCATTGTAAAACAGATATGATCATTGTAAAACAGATATGATCATTGTAAAACAGATATGATCATTGTAAAACAGATATGATCATTGTGAAGCAGATATGATCATTGTGAAACATATATGATCATTGTAAAACAGATATGATCATTGAAAAACAGATATGATCATTGTAAAACAGATATGATCATTGTAAAACAGATATGATCATTGTAAAACAGGTGTGATCAATGTAAAACAGATGTGATCATTGTAAAACAGATATGATCATTGAAAAACAGATATGATCATTGTAAAACAGATATGATCATTGTTAAACAGATATGGTCGTTGTAAAACAAATATGGTCGTTGTAAAACAGATATGGTCGTTGTAAAATAGATATGGTCGTTGTGAAACAGATATGATCATTGTAAAACAGATATGATCATTGTAAAACAGATATGATCATTGTGAAGCAGATATGATCATTGTGAAACATATATGATCATTTTAAAACAGATATGATCATTGTAAAACAGATATGATCATTAAAAAACAGATATGATCATTGTAAAACAGATATGATCATTGTAAAACAGGTGTGATCAATGTAAAACAGATGTGATCATTGTAAAACAGATATGATCATTGTGAAACATATATGATCATTGTAAAACAGATATGATCATTGTAAAACAGATATGATCATTAAAAAACAGATATGATCATTGTAAAACAGATATGATCATTGTAAAACAGGTGTGATCAATGTAAAACAGATGTGATCATTGTAAAACAGATATGATCATTGAAAAACAGATATGATCATTGTAAAACAGATATGATCATTGTAAAACAGATATGATCATTGTAAAACAGATATGATCATTGTAAAACAGATATGATCATTGTGAAGCAGATATGATCATTGTGAAACATATATGATCATTGTAAAACAGATATGATCATTGTAAAACAGATATGATCATTGTAAAACAGATATGATCATTGTAAAACAGATATGATCATTGTAAAACAGGTGTGATCAATGTAAAACAGATGTGATCATTGTAAAACAGATATGATCATTGAAAAACAGATATGATCATTGTAAAACAGATATGATCATTGTTAAACAGATATGATCATTGTAAAACAGATATGGTCGTTGTAAAACAAATATGGTCGTTGTAAAACAGATATGGTCGTTGTAAAATAGATATGGTCGTTGTGAAACAGATATGATCATTGTAAAACAGATATGATCATTGTAAAACAGATATGATCATTGTGAAGCAGATATGATCATTGTGAAACATATATGATCATTTTAAAACAGATATGATCATTGTAAAACAGATATGATCATTAAAAAACAGATATGATCATTGTAAAACAGATATGATCATTGTAAAACAGGTGTGATCAATGTAAAACAGATGTGATCATTGTAAAACAGATATGATCATTGTGAAACATATATGATCATTGTAAAACAGATATGATCATTGTAAAACAGATATGATCATTAAAAAACAGATATGATCATTGTAAAACAGATATGATCATTGTAAAACAGGTGTGATCAATGTAAAACAGATGTGATCATTGTAAAACAGATATGATCATTGAAAAACAGATATGATCATTGTAAAACAGATATGATCATTGTAAAACAGATATGATCATTGTAAAACAGATATGATCATTGTAAAACAGATATGATCATTGTAAAACAGATATGATCATTAAAAAACAGATATGATCATTAAAAAACAGATATGATCATTGTAAAACAGATATGATCATTGTAAAACAGATATAGTCATTGTAAAACAGGTGTGATCAATGTAGAAAATGTTTGACAATGTGTAAGTGTTAGACTTCTAGGCTAGGCAGGGAAATTCAAACCAAACCCACATGACTGAAAATTATAATAAAAATATGGATGGCACATCACCAATTATGTTTTATTCCCAATATTCTAATACAACACCTTGAAAATTATTCTTATACACTTATTTGAGTATTTCAACAGCTGTTCTAAGGCACTAAGGCCTATACTAATTATAAAAAAATTATATATACATATATATTTTTATACATGTAAGAAACATAAGCACAAGAAAGATCCTCTTTGGGGAAAAGAATTGAAAAACTGTTTGTTTTGTGATGGCCTAAATAATCTACAAAAGTCCAGCACAAAAAGGCTATAAATACCTCATTATCATAACTACATAACAATAAGAATAATAATGAACTCTATTACTATTATTAACACATCAAACTTCTGATGAAACCTTCACCTCTTCACAAGAGAACTAGGCCAAACTTTAAACTCACACTTGAATACAATGGAAATATTTACTTCCTCTAATAACAGACATTTGAATACAATGGAAATATTTACTTCCTCTAATAACAGCCATTCATGTGACTAATTAGCAAAGTATACATCTTACAAAACACTAATCAAACTGCAATTATGAAATATAAAATGAAAATTAAAAATATAACACTATATTGCTCTTGTGCAAGACTCTAGTTTTGTTGAAGCGTGTTGCTAAACGACAGGTGTATTGTATAAATGGTGGATGTATTTGTAAATCACACATGGTAAAATGCACACACGACCACGTACATGCTAAAATTCACACATACATGGTAAAATGCACACATACATGGTAAAATGCACATGTTCATGGTAAAATGGACACGTTCATGGTAAAATAGACACGTTCATGGTAAAATGGACAAATACATGGTAAAATGGACACGTTCATGGTCAAATAAAAATTCTGTTGAACACTTACGAGTTGTTGTTTGCCAGATTCCATGACCAGTTGTTGATTGGAAGGGTTCTCTGACGAATGTCCAATAATTGTGGGGGCAAAAACTCTAACAAGGTTTGAAACAGACATGTTGCACTCCTTGCACTCTGAGACTCTGTAGGAAAAGAAAGACATTTGCAATACACGACATCACGCTCTGACATTCCACAACTAATCTTAGTTGACGACATTATAGGACTATGTCATTGTAACTGGTAACGAGCCTCTTGTACTTAGGGATGGACTTTTTGTTGTCAATAAGCAAATATAAGTGCTCTCTTGTTGATAATAAACTAGTGTTTTTGAACATACAAATTATAGAATGCAATGGGAGATGATAATAATGCATTAATCTGTGACACTAGCTACATTGGGAGCTGAACTTTTCTGTTTATTCGGGCTTCAAAGCATTGTTGATCTTTCCTTACAAGAGGAAAAACAACAATGCAAAACAATCCAACCGTGACAAAGCAAGACAATTGAAACATGATAAAGCAAATCACTAGTTAATCTACAAACAAACCCATCCTTGTAGGTACAAAAATTCCACACACACACACACACACACACAATGAAGATATAACAAACAATGACAACACTTGAAAGATTGTAATCAACCAACTTTTGCAGATGGAGCATCATATAAGCCAAGGTGTCCCTGTTCGGCAGGGGTAATTCCGAGATGACCTGATAGAGGTCGGTCACACTTTCTTGATGATCTCTCTTGTCCGCGGCCTTCACAAAAGCATCGTAAAGTTTAAATGTGACCAGCGGTTCTTTGAGATTCCTCAGGAAGTCTTTCAGGCAGGAGCAGATGACGTGGATGTCCGATATCGCATTGAAGTTCTGAACTTTGCCTTTTAAGATTCTTTCTTTCAATTCTTTAACTTCTCTGTCAGATCTGAAAATGAGGATCAATCAAGTGGTAAACTCATGTCAGATGTTTTGCACGCACACACACACACACACACTGACACAACTTTCTAATAATTAGAATGGCTTGAAACCAGCCACTTACATGACCCATCCCTCACACATGAGGATGGCAATTCTTAAATCGTTAAATAATAAATAGAACAATCAAAACAGGAAATTCATTCCTTCGACATACCCAGATATCCTGTATAACCCAACTTCTTTCAATCCTCTTGATTCTATCTCTTGGATTAATAAAATCTGAAAGTAATAAACAAGTGAATGGCTTCACAAAAATGTAATAATAAATATGATTAGATAGTTAGCGTACAATCACGCGTGTGTAACTTACAATGATGCTAGGCACGTAAGGAGGTATGGATGGAGCGTAATCTTTTATGGTACCCTGGTAATGAGAAATAGATTTTTTTACAGTGAATTGTTATATAATAATAATTTTTATCAAAAGAGTTGCAATAACAAAAACTTTTTAAATTCAGAAAACCATGCGATCCAAAAGATCGACCACGTGTGATTCATGCGAGCATAAAACCGGAAAATGATTGGCTCGTCCACGAACCAACAAACAAAAGAAGAGCTCGGAAAACAATTCACTTACAGTGCTTCGGATGATCTTCGGCGTACTGGAGATGGCCATGCACGGCAGCGGAGCCAAGTCTTTGCACTCGATATGATAGGTACCGCTGCAGTCTGAGAGTTATTTTAATAATAATAATAATTCTAAAATTATACTAAAGTGTAGAGAATTGTTCTACTGTTAAATCTAAAAAATGTGAAAATATGTTTGACGACATTTCAGCAGTATACCTACCTTTGCATTTTCTATGGGTTGCAAACAGCTTCAGCTTTTTGTTGCACTGAAATGATTAAACGTCAATGTCAGGTATAAATTCGGTGATTTAAGTTGAAAAATAAAATATTACTTTATTTAATTATTGCAATGCACAGAAACTACTTTGAAATCGTGCGATCGATCGAGACTTACCACAAAGCACATCTCGTGCCTGAGCACGGAATGGTTCTCGAAACAGTGGGGACGTGTCATCGAATTTCCCGAATTATATCTTTTCATTTCAGGTGACCTACATATACGCATAATTAATTAATTAATATATATATAACGTTAAAAACAGTGAGAAGAATAACAACCATAAAAATCTATCTATGAATAAATTAAATTGGTAAACATTTATTTGTGTGTTAGAATAAATATATTATACATTCATCAAATAAAAACAATTTACAGAATTCTCATCAAACCGACCATCCATTGCTTCCGATGCTGACAGCATCCGGTTGAATTCCCTGAGAAGTACTCCTCGTCATGGCAGCCGTCGACTTCCTCTTTCCGGACGTGCTGTCGTATGCCACCATGTTGCCCATTCCAGCTGCGACCAGATCAGCAGATTTAGAACGCCTGTGTCTTTTCGACTTGAGTGATCGAAGAAATGAAGAATGAATTAAAAGATTTGTTTTTCGACGTAGGCGCCAGGCAGATAAGATTTCAAAAGCGATAATCGTAGATGTTTAAAATGCGAATAACATATCACGTGTGCGCAAAAGATATAGAACACTAACGGATTTTTCGACCGCGATGTTCTGATTCGGGTTGAAATTCTCCTGCTCCTCGCAAGGTGGAGCAGATGGTCTTTTCTTCGACTTCCTCTGCACTGGAGAATCGAGATCCTCTTCGGTGTGATCGTAAATGTCGTCCGCCAGTATCGAGTCTGAGTCGTCCGCGACGTTCGTGTTGCGACTTGAAAGTAAAAAAAATAAATTAAATAATAATCAGTTCGAGTCACATCAAACTGACGAAAGCAAAAAAAACTATTCATTTTTGTTTACATTTATATAAAAATTTAAGGTACGACCATGAAATGAGTTGCCCAACAAGAAGTTACAAATAGTAACTGCTATCAGATGACATCGTTTAAAAAACTTTTAAAAATATATTAAATTACAAAGTTATCGTTCACACGTGCACTCAAATCACGGCTAAATGTTCACCTCCTCGCTGACGTCTCGTAAATCAGGGATCGGAAGTCGGTGCTGAGGAAAGCCAGTTGTTCTCGTGCTTGGTCGTTGAGGACCGTCGTGTTGTTCTTGTCGTGTAACAACTCTCTGACCATAAGAATCTGTTTCTCCTGATTAATTAAAGCAACGATTTATTCAACTGATGGAGTATCTTTAAATATAAACGAATAAACCATCCTAAAACGATACAGATAAACAATTATTTAGTAGCTGAGCTCTATGATGAAACTTAAGCAAACAAATAAGCATGAAAATGCGAAAAAACTAACAAATTCATTTCTTTCTTCTTCAGCATGTTTCCTCTTGCTTATTTCTACATCGATTTGACTTCTGCAGCAAATTTAGTTTTACTTTTACATTAACAAAAAAGAATTACTGCAAAAGGAAACAAATAAATTTAAAATCTAGACATTAGAATTTCACTGATAAACTTCTGAACCTTGCATGTTTAAGTTGATTTTCAAGCAATTTCTTTTCTTTTTCCAGAGTTTGCACTCTCCCTGCCATCTCCTGCACAGCTGCCTCGGCATCTCTCCACTTTTTACGGCAATCCTCTTGTGTCGATGCAAAAGAAGCAAATTCTGAGTGGCATAAAAAAATTTCTCCATAAAATAACTTGTTAAGCATTGTGCTAAATTTTAGCAGCTAAAAAATCTATGCCGATTTCAAAACCCCTGTTCATATTTTTTTTAAATTCTGTAGCTACTACTGAATATTAGTTTAGCCAAAAAGTGATAGACTTATGAATAAAGTTTGAAAACTTTTGCTACATGAGCTGCTTCTTAAATTTAAAATTCGTTGTTTATCTCTGACAGAAACGTTATCAGTAACTTTTTAGATGCCAAACTTGAGTTTTTTAAATACTTTTTTAAATTAAAATGCTTATAAAATCCAATAAAACAGCCACCAGCTTCTAGTCCAGCAGTGAGAATAGCTCTGTTCCGAGCAATGTCGTCGAACATTGCAAGAATAGAAAGTCCACATCTGTCTGACATGTTTACCACACAGAACTCTGAAAATAAATAATATTATACAACCTGTGCTAATATAAACAGGGCTTTAAAGTTAATTAGCCATATTAACATAAATCACTTATTTAGTTGTTGTTAAAAAAGTTATGTATTACTACTACAACAGCAGTACAAGTAGTACAGTACAATGTACTGAGAAAGCAAGACTGAACTAACTTATTTTTTAAACAGTCAGTAAATGAAAATTTCTCTAAGCTGGTTTATTACAAAATGTTCATCGCATACCAACATCGATAAAAATTTAAAATAACGAAACGAGGCTCCGATAATACAAGTCACAGGTACAACTTTGTTTTGAAAATCAGCGCCATATAATTCAAAAGCGACGAAAAACCTACATCGTTTAATAAATCTTATGAAGTTTATTAAAGCGCATACACTTATTTCAACAAATACGTTTTATACAGAATATTTTAATTTTTTTTATAAATATTTTTAATAATTTAAAAAAATTAATAAAATAAATTCTTCAAAGTATCTGAAGATTTTATGGTTTAATTAAACTAAATCAGAATTGCCAAAATGTACAAAAACCACTTTAAAAACAAATGTTTGTATCGTTTTTTACAAACTGTTATTTAGGTTACAATCTCTGTTGGTGTATGTGGCTTTCTCTGTACGCAAATCTTGCAAGTAAAATTTAACCAGCTTTTTGACTAGCTAGGAAGCTGAAACTTTCAGCATATCTTTATATTGGATGAAAATACATAATTCAATTAAAAAAATACGTAATTAAAACGTATTTCGTATCCAAACACACAGACACACATCGAGTGTATCGAAATCAAAGTTTGTGTTAAAAAACTCGTTTTTTCTTTTACTTGTTTGTTGCTGTCATAGATCTATGGTTGCTATATATAAAGCTTCTTGCCTTTGCTGCTCATGTGTGCCGGAGAGCACGAGCTAAGAAACTGCTCAACACCAGAGCTAGAACAACCTAAAAAGATATGTGCCAGCTGCCAGACTCCTGACCACAGGACAGGCAGCGAGGAATGCCCCAAGTGGCAGAAAGCCAAAAAAGATATCGACACTGCGACACCAAAAAAAACATACTCAGAGGCGCTGAAAAGCGGTTCTAAACAAATTACAGAGACCAAGATCCAAGACAAAACACCTGAAATCCAAAATCATGTAACCAAGATTGCCAAAAGGACTAACGCTCTGAAAAAGAAAGCCACAGGAAAAACACCAGAAGCAGACACGGTAGCCAAATTGCTAACCATGATTGATCAGATTTTGCAGGTGCTGTCCACTTTGGTCAACCAAAAAGACGAACACCACAACCAAGAAATTGCAGCTTCAAAGACTGCAGCAGCCATTCTCCCTGGCTCCGGGATTGAGGAATCAGCTGGAGGATGGCAACAATGATGTTCAACCAAAGAAAAAGAGGGAAGAAGAAGAAGATAAAGAATTTTTTAGATATATTTTCTGACATTTTTCTTTTTCCCTCTCTAAATGGACACATTGATTTTTATTTTATTTTTTTTTTTTTTTTGTATTTCTTTCTTTCTTTCTTTTTTTTATGTTCCGTCTAAAAATACAATGTATAAAGACGTTAAACAATAATAAAAAAAAAAAAAAAAAAAATGCTGCTCATGTGATTAATGGATTCTGTGTTTGTCTCAAATGGTCTCAAACAATGCACATTTTACAATTTTGTATTGTGTTCATAGATATCTAGATCTATGATTGTGTTATAGACACATGCTTTAACTATCTCACGATCTGATATCTAATGATACCATTGTATCATAGTGAAGATATGTATAGCCAATATTTATATTTATATTTAAATGAATTGAATTTAATATAATATTTTAAAGCAGCATGACCGAGCCAAGAACAAAGTTATAGTATAATGTTAAAATAATCCAGCTTTATGTACTTGAATAAATAAAAAAATTGCTTTCAAAAATTTCAAAATATTCAACATAGATTTGTTTATTTTTGACGCGCCAAAGCGTCGATCTCGTGATTTCTTTGTAATGTACAGGTTGGTTTTAAACACAAAACACTAATCTAGTATTTTTTTACAGCCAATTTTGTTTTGTGAATTTTTTACCTTGATTTTTAACGCTAGGTTTTAGTTTGCGACGTTCGGATTGTAAGGCGTGGAAAGGGAAAGACTTCTTTCCACACTCTTGTCGTCTACGTAACTATTATCCCGTCACTTTCGTTGGCGCTGCTATGATCGGCAGTGGTTGGTGCGCGAGCGATGGCTCTTTCGAAGTTCGAACTAGTTACGTACAAAGTTGGAGATTGCGCATTCTTCGAAATAAGCGGGGGTCTTCCATATCTCATTGGCCGCATTGAAGAAATTTTTAGAACCCCAAACGGAGATATCAAGACGAGAGTTTCCTGTTTTCACAGGATTTCAGATCTCCCTCCAAAAGTAGCTTTTTCTGCAGAAACCCTTCGTGTCAGAAGTTGCAATGAAGACCACATAAAGCTAACCGAAAAGCAGTCATATTGTTTGAAGCAACGAGAGCTTTTTTTATCAAGAAAACAAGAATCTTTGAAAATCTCAAGTGTTCGAGGTAAATGCTTAGTTTTGCCGCTTCTCCATGAATCAATCACTACTTTCCTTGAAGACGAAGATACGTTTTTCTACTCTTTCATCTACGACAGCAATTTAAAAGATCTTGTGACGGATCGAACTCAGACAAGAGTCGGTATTCAATTTCAGACTGAACTGCCTCCCCTTCTGTCTTGCAGTGATAAAAAAAGTGATGACAAAACTCAAATGATGGGCACATTATTGTGGACTCCGAGTAATCCTCTTAAAGACGTACAAGTGGAGAATTTCATAAACGTGACTAAGTCTGTTGGAGTTTTTGTAAGATCATCACAAAAGATTCATACAGAGGTTCAGTGTGATGCCTGCAAAACTGTCTTAATTGCTTCGAGAGATATATCTACAAGTCAAGCTATGGAACATCTTCACAAAAACAACTACTCAATCTGTGATGCAGTTTTCGATCTAATTTCTTCTGGAGGTTCCAAAGACAATATAGAAAACTGGTCACCGAGTGAATGTGAATTGTTTGAAAGTGGCCTTGAAAAGTATGGGAAAAATTTCACTGCTATACAAAAACACATCTTGCCTCGTAAAAGTCACAAGGCCTTAGTAGAATACTACTATTATAGGAAAACAACGGACAAGAACATGAAGCGTATGGAAACGAAGTTTGAGTCAAATAAAGACAAGTTGAAAAAAGTCATTGTTCCTCCATATGACAAGCGTCATCCAGCCGAAATCTTGGATGCGGATGTTGTCAAGCAGTGTAACGGTTGTCTTACAGAAAGTTCAGATCGCTGGTTCATTTGTGGCTCTCCAGATATGGACTGCAAGTTATGCTACTTCTGCTGGAACTATTGGAAGAAATATTCTGTTCTTTATTCACATTCCTTGTCAAATAGTTTGCGTGATAATGAATCATTACAGAGATGACAATTACTTTTTATAGTTTTTTTATTTTCTATTCAATTGTTTTGTAATATAACTATGTGTTCAAGACTTGACTGGGTAGTTTTTTTTTTAAATAAACTCGTTTTAATCGTGTTCTTATGTGTTAAGTTCAATTGCAAATTTCATATGTTTGACGTAAGCCGTGAGATGATAAAACAATTTCATTCGTTTATGACATTACTACCATTTTTATGACCTTCCAGAAATAATTAGTTATCAAATGGTCTACACAGGTGTTATCAGATGGTCCCTAAAAAGATTAGTGTAAGTGAATGGAGTCAGTTGGGTGTTAAGGCGATTGTGACAAGGACCCTGGGATCGAATGTGGCTTATTTTTGGTGGTCATATCAGCTTTCCATTTCTTACTGGGGCAATGAAATGGATATTGGTTATGCACCATTGAAAGTTATGGGTTTGGCACATTTGCATTTAGGTTAAATAGAGCGTTTTGCTGTCAAATGAAAACAGTTAAGAAAACTCAGGGAGAAGAAATCTTGGAAATAATAATCAGAAAAAAGTAAATTAAAGTTGTTTAAACTCAGAAAGTGCAGCAGACACTGCCTGTTAAAATGTAGGGCTTCATCAGTATGCTCACTCCCGCAGGTGTTGGGATTAGAGAAAAATATATTTGGGGATGGTCTCAAATGGTCTGTAGCTCACTGAGTGAGGTGAGGCAGTGAGAGTCCAACTTTGATTTCCTTTTGAATATATACATCTATATATATATATATATATATATATATATATATATATATATATATATATGTTTTTTAATTCAGCTTTTATATCTTTGTTTTAATATCTTTGGCATATCACATCAACAAAAATCTTTAGAATAAAAACACAAAAAAGCAGATGCAGGATTGAAATAAAAAAAAAATACAATTGATTAATGGATGAAAGAACTTGGAAAAATACTGACCGAGTGAACTATTCAGTTGGAGAATGCATCTATATTGAGACAAGTTATGATCTTCCATATTGTATAGGCAGAGTGGTCAAATTGTTCCAAAATCTATGCGGAGAACTTCAGGCTGAAGTTGTTTCTTATCTCAGATGTTCAGATCTCCATCCGACTGCAGCTCTCACTGCAAAAGACCATCGCATAAAATGTTATGAAAATCAGCTGACCGAAAAAGATCGGCTTTGTTTGAAACAACGAGAATTGTTTCTTTCACGAAAAACAGAATCTTTTAACATCGCAAGTATTCGAGGTAAATGCTTTGTTTTGCCTTTTCTTCATCCATCAATCACTACTTTCCTTGAAGACGAAGATACATTTTTCTACTCTTTCATCTACGACAGCAATTTAAAAGAACTGGTGACGGATCGATCTGAAACAAGAGTAGGTGTCGAATTTCAGACGGATTTGCCTTCATTGCTCTCTGAAAGCGATCGAAACAATGACGATGGAACTGAAAGGATGGGCACATTATCGTGGACTCCAAGTAATCCTTTAAAAGACATCCAAGTCGAGAATTTTATAAACGTGACTAAATCTGTTGGAGTTTTTGTAAGATCATCACAAAAGATTCATTCAGAGATTCAGAGTGACGTCTTAATTGCTTCGAGAGATACATCTACAAGTCGAGCTATGGAACATCTTCACAAAAACAACTACTCAATCTGTGATGCAGTTTCCGATCTGATTTCTTCTGGCGGTCCCAAAGATGATATAGAAAACTGGTCACCGAGTGAATGTAAATTGTTTGAAAATGGTTTAAGAAAGTACAAGAAAAACTTCACTGCAATTCAAAAACATGTCCTGCCATGGAAAAATCTAAAGTCTTTAGTGGGATACTACTATTATAGGAAAACTACTGACATGAATGTAAATCATAAAAAGATGAAAATGGAGGGTGACAACAATAAGCTTGAGAGAATTACAGTTCCTTATTGGAGCCAGCATCCAGATTATACCTCAAATAAAGCTGGGAAACAGTGCAAAAGTTGTTTTACTGTAACTTCAAATCACTGGTATATATTGAATTCATTGTCGACGGAGCTTATGTTATGTTCGGTTTGCTGGATTCATTGGAAGAAATACTCTTCTCTTCGGGAACTTTCTCTTGCCGTTCAATAACCGAAAACCAGGAGATAACAAGGAATTATTTAATCAGTTAATATTTGTTTACCTTGGTTAACTTTTATATAGATACTAGTATCTATATAAGTAGTAACTATAGCCCATCAAAAATGATGGATTTTTTTAAATCTCATATTTTATTTGTTGAATACATTTTAATTTTTTTTATTAAGCTGCTGAAGAAATAAAGAAAGAAGAAAATAGAAGAGCTTTCATAAAATTTAGTCATTGTATTAACAAAAGGTGATTTTAGAACCGGTAGCTTTAGTTTCTTTTCAAATGTTATGTTGACATTTAAAGCGACTTTTCGTCAAATGAGACAGAAATTCCTAATGAAAGAATACGTGGAATAGCCATACCTGGAAAATTTGAGCTACTTATTTTTATTAAGATTTTTTCAACATGTACCCTTTTGGAACCTAAGTTAGTATCTTGTACAATCAGACTTGTGCCCGAACAAATTTGAAACAGTGCATTCAAACAATTTTGCTTTTTTATGGTGCTTGGAGCAGTTTCTGCTATTCTCAGAGAGTAATGGAAATTTTTGTTTCCTCGTGACTGCATCAGGGAGTTTCGGTCATTTGTGTGATAGTTAATAGTACCAATATATTTCATGGAATTCTTCTGTGATTAAGTGGCTATGGAGTCATTTTTAGAAGGACAGCAATTATAGGGTAATACTGAACCAATTTGTGATCAATATTGTTTTTTACTTCAATAAATGTTTTTTTTACCATTATTTAACTTATTGTTGATGTATGCTCTCCTAAAGAATCCCTCCAACACTCAAAGCAAAAGCCCCCCCCCCGGACTCATTAGCATTTTTTGCATGTCAATGCCCTAATTGAGTCACTGCACCCATATAAAGCAAAACATAAAATTATGGGGTTAAAAATGTATTTCGATCAAAAACACAGAAAATTAGAAACAACACGAAGTAGACAAACGGAAATATTTTGATGGTTTCCCGCATTCGCGCTGTCGGAAAAAATGAAATGCGTGCACGATCCACGTATATATTTCACGTGGCTTTCATGTGGTGCATTCCAGTCAGATTTGAAATAAATAAAAAAAAATAAACCAAATTTCCACCCGTTCAATAATTATTATCAAACTACGATTTAGACCCACATTAATTAAAATAACCTTTCACGAATATGTAAACGATATTCCAGAAGTTTTGTTTATGAGAGGAATGAATGTCTCGATGGTGACTGGGCAGAGAAAGAGGATGAATGGAAATTTTCAGGAAAACTGAACAAATAAATAAAAGCGGATCGCAATTTGAACCTGCAAGTTGCTACTTTTTAGCCAGCTTGATAGCAATTTTTTGTTATATCACAGCATCATATGATTATTTAAAATTTAAGTTCTATTCAAGAATCTATATAGTTATATCCATAAATGGTAAATGTGGAATTTATTATTCCATACTTAATTATAGAGATGTATATACCTCATCAGATCTTACGTGAATAATTTGAAATGAGAATAATAATTGAATATTCGCCTGATGGCTACACAGTCCTATCAGTCAAATAGAATAAATATATTTGCGTTTGGCAAGAAGTAATTCAGACCAGACATGCTTAAATTATTTTTCGAGTTTTAAAATAAATAAATAAAACTGAAGCAATGGCTTGATAAAAAAAAGAAAGAAACACACAAATAGAAAAATAAAAAGTTTCCTATTTCAGGTAACTACAACAACCAAATGCTTTGGCCTGCATAACTTTCTGCTGCTAAAAAAATTAAGAAATAAATTAAGAATGAAACTCCTCACAAAAACAGTACCTAAATTACCTCCATATGATGACAGCAAACAAATAATGTCGCGCGAACCAAGAAAATGGTTAAACAGCACCCCCCGATTTTAAATTCTATTAATAAGAGCAGCCCAGTGAGTGAGCTTCTAAATCTTATGTGATACGGAAAACACAGTCCACACACAAACACATATATGTATAAGCATTGAGATATACGTATATATATATATATATTCAAAGATTAGATAGCATGATGTTATACAATTCACGCACGGGCTGACAAATAGCAACATTGAATCGTTAAGATGACCGAGGGAAGCCGACGCGTGAATGCATGCATCGCCGCCAAAACACGAGCAGCGTACAAATAATTTCTTGAAAAATAAAAACAAAAAGGACATACTGTTTGAAATTGTCTCAAGTGTTGTATCGAAAGAAAATAATCTCTTATTTACAAAACTCATCGTCGGGGACGATCACGTCACGACACCAAAAAACATCGTAGCACCGAAAAAAGAACTAAAAAGATCATCGTCGCCGCTAGACTCGATGCATTTTTTATCTTTTTAATATGAACTTTAATGGAATATATTAAAGAAACTCTTTTAAACCACAAAAATAGAAATAAAATTAGCAATCTTGGCATCAAAAAAGTTTCACACAAGAGCAAGGAATGTGCATTCGATGTTTTTGTTGGACATTTGAGATGAATGAATGACATTGTAAACAGATTTATTCATTTATCCACAATTGTAGGGTTGCTTATGTAGAATACATTAAAATGAAATAATTTTTAATGTTAATTAAGAACCAGAAAAAGTAGATTAATTAGTTACTGAAAACAAACTATAAGAATCTGATGAACTGCTACTATTTATCATGACACAACAGATCATCAATGACACAAATTTTTAAAACCGTACAATAAGCACACCACCATCATCATTATCATTACCATCAAACCAACAACAGCAAAATATATAATTAATAAATAAATAAATTATGTATCACCTGGTTTCAACAGATTGAAACACACGAAAAGCACACATTATTATTATCATCGTCAAAAAGTGAAGAACAATGCCAATAGAAATTCATTTCATCTCAGATAAAATATTTGAACGACAAAATAAACGGGGCGAGTGAGGGGTCACCGAAACTGGTTTCTGCCGTGGACGGAGTTCGAAAACTTGGGGTCGTGGTGAGCCATCTTATTCTTGATGCGAGGAGATTGAGAATGAATTTTTCGAAAGTTTTCAGAGAATTTATTTTCGGGAAAAATGGTCTGCAGCAGTCCCTCGAAGATGACGTAGGCGAGCCGCTTGTTGAGTCGTTGGTGTTGGAACATGTTGAAGACGAGCATGACTCCCTGCCGCGTCGTTTCAGAGCCGATCAGATGTCGAAGCTCGTCTGCGAAGTAACGATTATTTTTTTATATTTTTAAAGTAGCAAGCTGAGAAAAATTAGGTCATACTAATATAGAGAAAACTTACTGACCTGATAAACTGCCGTAAAGTTTGGTCTTACAGACAACCCTGGTTCTCATTTTAGTATTGTAATCTCTTGCTATGCCCCCTTCTGCTAACTTTCCTCCGGGCCAGAAAGTCTCCCTATTTATTTAATTAAATTATTCATTAATTGGTTAAGATATTTTATTATAAGTATAATTAATTCTTTCGTTTTTTTTTAAAGAAATAAAAATGTTTCGCAGTATTTGTGCTCGTTCATATGATAAGTAAAGACAGAATATTCAACCATTAAAAGACATTATTAATTCAATGAAAATAATTTTCTTCTAAATGAAAGCATAGTTTCAATTTTTTTAACTCAATTCAATAAATCTCAATTTATAAAAAAAAAATAGCAATTGAACAGTCTGAAACATTTTAGTTAAACATCAGAAAAAAATAGTAAATATGAAAGAAATTTTAAAAAACAAAATTGAAAAAATATTAACTTAAAAAAGTTGAAAAGAGGCTTTTATAAAATGGCTTAAAAAGGTATTTTTATATTTTTAATTTTATATTAATTTATAATAATGTTATTACTAAATTAATAATAAATTTTAAAAAAATTAATATTATTGACTGGTTATGAAGAATGTTGCCTGCATTAGCCAACTATCAACTGTAATAAAAACCTTTGCCAGCCAAGTATATCACGTACGCTAATTTAAAGTGTAATTATTATTATTTTTAAAAATTCTCATTGTAAAGGCACGTAAATTACGACTTTAATCGATATTTCAGATCAAAAGCAAAATGTGATTACGAAATTTGTTGCAGAATTTAACGGTTACGTGAAGCTAATGAAAAGCATGTAAAAAGAAGTAAAACTTGAAGATTGAATAAAATAAACAGTGAAGTTGAAAAAAAATAGCTAACCTGAAAAGTTTCAAATATTCAGCGACTTGTTCTGGAGATGTAAAGTATGCAACGCTTTCGATAATTTTCCTGTAAACAAATTTTTTTAAAAATAGACTTTTATAATAATAAAATTAAAACCATTAAGGTGTCATCATCCACACAACGAAGTTTCGAATTTACTTCTGAAATGCCATAAAATGATACTATCCATGCAATACATTTGCCCTATATTTGATTTAATTTCATTTATATGAATGAACAAATTGACACCCTTATGTGTCACATTAAATATTATTGTAAAATGTAAATGTATTGAACATTTAAGCGCTACTTCGTATTGTTGATACCACAGCAGCGTCGGGAACGACTCGTGCATATGGGATCACACAGTATTCCCTGCCACCTGCACGTGTTTCCGAAATCGGAATATGCCGAACCCTATCACATCCCAGTTGTGAAACTGGTACTCATTTATCGACCAGTGAAAGATGAAAGGCTGAGTTGGCCTGAGCAATGTGAGTGAATTCCTTGCTCAACGGAATTACACCTCGCCGTGACTGAGATTTGAACCCACGACGACAGGATGATAGCATAACTGCTTTCACCACTGTGCTATTATATCATCGTCCCCTTTGCACATGGCACATCCCATAAAAATTGATTCGATTTTGAACTTTTTGAAAGTTTCCAAAAAAAAAAAAATAGAGCCAACCTATTAATGCTATCTCCGAACATCGTTTTAGCAACTTGTTGGAGAATGGCTACGATGCGTCGCCTCAACCACTGGTTTCTGTTCTTCAGATCGAACGTTTCGTCCATTAACAACAACATTATATGGAGTGGTATGCTGTCTTCTCCCCCCTGGAGAAAATTCAGCGAATAAACAAGTAAAAACCGGCAGATGAGAAAAATAACACATGCAATGAATGAATTCATATGCAATGAATGAATTAACATGCATTAATGAATTCATTTCTTTTGCTCAAGACATACAAAAGATTTAAAAATCATAAAACCATTTAAGAGCTGGATGTAGCAACCAAATAAAAAATGCACAAACTTATTTCACTTTGACAAATAACAGAAATTTCATAACGGAAAAAATTTTAATAAATTCGCAAAATATTTGGCAGTGTAAAATTTGGAAAATAAAAAAAGCAAATGAATTAAAGCCCGAAACTAAGAATTAGTGAATAAACTTACATCAAAATCCAGTGATGCACTGACTTTACCCTTTTCGAGATCCTCATTTCTCGAAGGCTGAAATCACAGACGAAATAACAAGTGAACAATTTAAAAACAAAGTTTTAAAAAAAATGCTTTTATGTTATTAAAAGTTAAATTTTAAAATCAATTTTTTACATTTTTATTTCTTTTTGAAAAATTTATTTTCCAAAACTAAATACTGAATATTACATTGTCTTCAAGCAGGAGAATGCATGCAAAACTTAAAGAAAAAATCTATAATCATGAAGTGACTCAAAACTTGATTGGAAAAAAATATTAACAGAGATTAGAAGTTATTTGAAAGCATTTATAAAACACAAACCTCATATAATAAAAATGTACAGAACGTAATATTAAACCACTAAAATAAGATTCAGCTTAAGTGAAAATGATAAAAGCATAAATCATATACATTATATATATATATTATTAGCAATGTTCTTAAGTAACTTAAACTATTCTTTCCTTGGCTTTGTTTGTCTGTCTGTGTTTTACTACTAAACACACACAAACTCACAAGACAAAAAGCACATATAATTAATGAGTAACAAATATTTAATTGATGACTTTTTGAACATAATTATTTTTGACTGAATTAAGCAAAACCACACTTGATACAGAAATAAAGCAAAACATTTGATATTTAACCCCTAAGAAACCCACAAAATATACATTATCACAAGAAGAAACTGCATTCACCTTGACATTAAGCATTTTTCCAACTCCGTCAAGCATGTTGTTTGGAATGTTACGAACTTTCGCAACGCTGTCAGCGAAGCTGTTTGGAACGTTTCGCACCATGTTACCGACGCTTCTCTTGAACGGGTTGACAATGGAGTCCATCTAAACACGTTGAAATGAAAACTGTATGCTCGAGATGTAAATAAAAAGATGGGAAATACAGAAAGAAACTTAGCCATCAACAAGAGAGACAATCAGTTAGACAATCTTAACTACAAAAAACGGAGGACTAAAGAATTACTGTGAGGGGATGAATGAGGAAGACATGAAAGCAAAGACATTTAAGGTAAATCAATATCTGTTGTTTTACAAGAAAAGGTACATCATGAACATAACTTATAATAAACTTGTAATTAAGATGAAAACAAGTCTAATCCGGAAGCTAAATCTATGGTCTATCAAATACTAGTGTAAGGTTTGTACATGCCCTCAGTACAATATAATAATCTCAGCTCTACAACCCATTTGATCGTGATTCAACCATTAAAATCACCACACTTCCAATAACTCAATCACAACTGCTCATCCCTACACCCTCCTTATGCCATCCCTGCACCATCCCTACTCCATCCTTACACCCATCCATTGTCATGTCTAAGCATCAAATAACTTTCTGTATATGTCATCTTTATCCATCAATCCATAAAATAGCCATCAATCCAACATGCATATAATTATAATAAACCACACAAAACTCACTTTTTTGGCAAGATCACTTTTCTCTCTCTCCCAGTGACTGTTCTCAAGAAACTGATGAACGACTTCAAGCAGTCCTTTGTGAGAATTCAATAGACCAGGATTGAGAAGAGTCTGTTAAGAAAATAAATTTCTATTTATTAAAAAAGTAATGGATTACCTAACAAATAAATAACAACTTAAACTACACATTTAAAACTTGAATAAAAAAATTATTCAACAATATACAACCTAGCCCAAGACAACATAAACAACAGGTCAATGGGCCTAAGAAATGGACTCGTACAGGGCTTGAGTACAAACAGTCTATGGCATTGCAACAATATTCATAACTGCATGATATGGTTGGCTCAAATACTTCAGCAAATACAGTTTTCTTACCTTTTTGACTTTCACATCATTTGATACAATTATCAAGCAGGAAAAGATTAAATAACATTTCAGCGATGGTTGAAAAAGAACCGGTATAAAATCATTCTTACTATTTTTACTACGATAAATACTAACCTGCGGAATTGCAGATTCATCGCGAATGAAAGATGATGGGACGTGTAATAATTTTGCAGTTTAAAAAAAATAATAATCATTAAATTAACCATGAGAACCTGCAAATAAGTGTTGAGTCCAACTTTTCTCTTTTCAAGGAATTCCTTGTTCATATTGTCAAATGCTTTCTTACTTGGAAGGATCAGACCAGACAATGAGTCAAACTAAAAAGAAAAATAAATATATAATTAACAACCTATCCGATATTTTTCATAAAAAAAACAATATATATATATATATATATATATAAATCTCGTGTCATAGTGTTTGAAATTGAACTCCTCCGAAACGGCTGAACCGATTTTAATGAAATTTTTTGTGTAGATTTGGAATGTCTGAAGGTAGGTCCTAGGCTATTAAAAATATTTTTTTTAAATTATTTTAAAAAGTTATTTTGGAAAAACAATGAGGTGCAATTATGTTCTTTTTATAGGAAAATGCAACAGATAGAGAGACATATATATATATATATATATATATATATATATATATATATATATATATATATATATATATATATATATATATATATAAAATTCATTAAAATCGGTTCAGCCGTTTTATGCATATATCAAATTTATAAATATATATGTGTATGTTATTTTTATCTTTGTTGCAAATGTACCGTTTCTTTAAAAGTAACTTAATCAAATGTCATAACCTAAATTACTTTCATCAAATACAGTCTTTTACACCAAGTGTTTTAAGACTGAAATAGCTGTATGTAGGAAGCACCTAAGTACTTCCTTCGTGGATCATAATTTGATCCTTTTGACTTTTCCCTCCTCCTTTCTCCAGGCTTGGGACTGGCTTGCAAATGAAAAGCGGAGTTATGTGGATGTCTATTTCTTATTAGCTTATACATGTCACTAAGGGTCGAATCTCTAAATGTGGTGTTATTTTACAAAAAGCATTTGGCAGAAACAAGTTTCTTAGGCACCCCTTCTATTTTTAAATCCTTTATATTATTTTCGATTGTCTGTCTTCCTGTCGGTCACAAACTTTGAGTCTCAAAATTAACTCACTTCCCGTTATTCGATCGAGCTGAAATTTGGCACATCGACTTGGGCTGCGAGACAATTGAATCTATCAAAATTTCAGTTTGATCGGAAATTGTATAATTAAGTTTTTCAAAAAACACCAAATTTTAACGGATTTTTAATTTTTGAATTTGGCTCTGGGCTGTAAAAGGAATTAGTACCGGAAATCTAGGATCGTATATAAAGGATTTATAATAAAAACTTTGTTTTTATGGGTTAGTTTTTCTAAGCAACTTTCCCTGTGAAAAACTAATTTGAGACAAAAAACTTTCCATCTCTGTATTATCAGACTGACGTTCTGTTTTAACAAAGTCTCCCATCTTCAGAGTCTGTTAAGCGTCCTGTGAGACTGCATAAAAGATAAACTTATGCCACGGTTTATTACATATATGTATATATATATGTATATATATATATATATATATATATATATATATATATACATATACTATATATATATATATATATATATATATATATATATATATATATATATATATATATATATATATATATATATATATATATATATATATATATATATATATATATATATATATAGACTTATAGTTTGCACCCATTATTTCCTTTATGTTTATATATATATATATATATATATATATATATATATATATATATATATCTTCTTCCCAAACTTAATAACCACAGCATTTTGTTGTCCATGCATTAGTTTTAATAATTACTTATTGAAATTACCAAAAATATAATAATCAATTAAAATTTCAAAAATGTTTGAATTTCATGTTATTGTAGAAGAAGTTTTAGAGCGTTTATTTTTACAAGAACCATTGACTTCTTCTGAAAAACTCGGAGTACAGACGAGTTTGTATAACTTCTTTGATGAAGATGAATTTGCATGTAAAGACAACCAAGATAAATTCAGTAAAACATTAAAGCATGTTTTAGAAAATTTTATTTATAAAAAGTTTGATTCGTTGGACCCGATTTCAGATAACACGGAGTACATAAAAGAAATTATTTGCACTCTAAAAAAATTAAACCGCACCTTTAATGCTTTAAATGGGTATTGTAAATGTTTTAACGACATTTTCTCTGCAGACAGACGAGAAATCCCATCGGATTTTATTTTCGTTGAAGATAGTCCAATTGTTGATTTTGTTTATAAGTTAACTCATGAGGCACTGAGAACGGTCATAATTAATTTTATTACGCGTATTAAAGACATTATCTTGAAGGTAGTTGAGAATTATACATTGGGTGTTGTCAGTTATGAAAGTCAGTTGTTAAGAGAAATAACCAAAGAATTTATTAGAATTGATAGTGAATGTTTAAACAATTTCTATTCACCTAAACCCAGATTTATCCGTCATCTACAAAGTGAACATGATTTGAACAAAAGTGACAGGAGTAAACATCTTTTTGAAACAATGTTGAAAAATCCATTATTAGAACAAGTTAGTAACTATTATAAAAAAAAATCAAACGAGTTGGTTACTTCTTCTGACTTTACGGAATACAAAGCTAAATCCTCAGAGTTATTTTATTGCGAACGACTAAAAGTTGTAAAATTTTTTGAAAAAAAGATCTGTGATGAACTTATGAAAAATTTAAAAAAAGAATTAATTAGACAGCAATTTGTATATATAAAAAAGGACCTTGTTGAGATTTTAAAGAAAAGAAACACTGAAGGAGCTCAAGTTATAGAAGAGTTGTTGAAACTTGATGATAATGATTTAAAACAAAATATTGCAAATGAGATTAGGAATGCTGTCCAAATTATTTTTGTCAAAGTATTTGAAAAATCTAAAAATAATATGACACCCATATTTTTTGTTGATACTGTAGCAAAACATTATTACAAACTTTTACAATTTATTTCTGAAAATAACCATTGCAATTTATTTATTGAATCATTGAATCAAGGAGTTAGTAATGTTTTGCAGCAGTTGCAATCAGAAAATGCTACTTTGATACCCTCATTGCTGGCCAAATATTGCGATCACATACTGAAAAAAGGAAAATCTAATATGGATGAACAAACTATTCAAAACAATTTAACTAAGGCAGTTTTAGTTTTTAAGGTCATTAATGACAAAGACGTTTTTGTAAATTTATTTACTCAAAACCTTGGAAGAAGACTTGTCTATTCCTTGTCGTATTCTATAGAGTTTGAAAAGTTAATGGTTCAGATGCTTAAAGATGAAACCAGTTCAAAGTACACTTATAAAATGGACAAAATCATCACCGACATAAAACTGAGCAAAGAACAAACCAGCAAATTTTTAGAATTTTGTGTGGAAAAAAATTACATTTCACAGTTGAAATCCAATTTTATGGTCATTCAAGCATTTGTCTGGCAAAATCCATTGAACTCTTATTACAACATCTGCTTGCCCAATGAACTAGAAACATGTATTTCAATGTTTGAATCTTATTACAACTACAATTTCACTGGAAAAAAACTTTTATGGCAATATAGTTTTTGCACCTGTGAAGTAAACTTGTCATATTTAACAAAAATATATGTTGTAGAAGCACCTTTGCCAGCAGCATTGGTAATGAATGTTTTTTCTGAGCATGACATTGTTTCACTTGAACACATTATTGCTCAAACTAGACTGCCACCAGTTATTGTAAAGCGATGCTTGAAAGAACTAGTTGACTGTCAAATATTTATTTGTCAAGAAAAGTTTGAGAGTGAAGAATCTACATTTTCTTTAAACATGAACTTTTCCAGTGAAAAACAAAAATTCAAACTTCAAAAGCAAAAACAAGAAAAACACAAAGAAACCGAGGATGAAAAGCGAGCTATGGCCAAAGTAGAAGAAGATAGAGTTTGGTATTTGCAAGCTCTTGTTGTCAAAATAATGAAAGCAAGAAAAACAATTCAACACGAAGAATTAGTGGGAAAAATTTTCAAAGAATCTCACAAGTTATTTTCACCTTCACTTGATTTCATCAAAAAGACTTTGGACCTTCTCATTGCAAAAGAATTTATTGAAAGAAAAAAGGATTCCCTAAATGAATATGTTTACCTAGCCTAAACATTTATAATTTGTAAAGTGCATTTGTTCATTAATTTTGTTTTATGACGAAATAAATGTAAAAATATAATAACAGAAATTTAGGAAACGTTTGATACTCATCAAGAGCAATTATTTATACATGCTAAAACAAGATTTAACTAAAAATTTGAGATAATATTTGAAAAAAATTTCAATTAGGAAATTCCTGAATGAAATAAATCAAAATTTATTTGATTACTCCTTAAAACTACTTATTCTAAAAATTTATTTTTAGTTATCTACATTAGTTATCATATAAGTTTGTATTTAAACAATTTTATCATTTTTGTCGGGCTATAAATAGTGTCTTTGATCGAAAATTTCATTCAGTAACGTTGTCAAATTTTCATTATATCTTACTAGAGTTAATATTAATAGATTTTCATGATATCTTCCTTGAGTTAACGTTACATACTGTTTACCATAAGCAAAACTGGTTAAAAAAGATGCACACCAACATGATTGTATTAATAACTAGCGGGGTGCCCGGCGTTGCCCGGGGTTTTTTTAGAGGTTTTTCTAATGCTTGTCTCTCTCGCTCCCATTTCCTTCCCCGCTTGCTCTCCCGTTCCCTTTTTCGCTCCCGGTCGCTTTTTCGCTCCCGGTCATTTCTCGCTCCCGGTAGCTTTTCCGCTCCCTGTCACTTTCTCTTTCCCGCTTGCTCTTTTGATCTCGGTCGCTTTCCGGCTTTCGCTTGCTTTCCCGTTCCCTTTCCCGCTTTCGCTTGCTTTCCCGTTCCCTTTCCCGCTCGCTCTTTCGCTCTCAGTTGCTTTTCCGTTTCCGCTCATTTATGTATATGTATGTGTATATGTATATATATAGTTACAGCTCACTCTCCCGCTCCGCTCCGCTCATTTTGTGACCGATTTTAATTTTATTTTCACTAAAACCTTCCTCCATTGACTCTCAAGCTTGTGTAAAAATTTCATTACGATCAGATGAATGGTGTAGCAACGCATAAGTTATTTACACACACACATAACCTTATTTTTATATATATAGATAATAACAATAATTTGGACAATGTTTAACATGGCGTTAGGCCTCGTAACGTAGGCTTCTACCCCACGCGGAGGCAGAAGAGGCAGCCGTTTAAAGGCGCCTACCCCCTAGCAAATGCGAGTAAACTCCTTGCTTAAGAGAGTTAGGCTTTTATGTTCTTTTAGGAATTTTATTACTTTCATCTATTTTCATTTTTGGAAATTATTATTATATTTATTTAACATGAGTTTTAAGTCGCTTTTTGAAAACAGAAACGCTGTCGACATTCACCAGATCAGTAAATTCAATCAGTAAATTGTTCCAGGTGGTGGTTGGACAAGAAACTGCGAAAGCTCTCGGTTCAAATATCTTGGTTCTAAAAACGGAGCGGTTTTAAATTAGACGGGCCAGGATTTAAATTATAATCTATGAAACAGGCCGGGCCGAGTTGCCAACAGGCTGGGCCACAAAAAATCGGACCGTGCAGTACTTTATTGCATACCCATAAGCACTGGGAAATTAAACATTATAAACTTTCAATTTCTGTACTTTTTTGCAAAAATCATTTTGGTTTTAAATTTTTCCAACATTATATATATATATATATATCTTTTTTTATTAATTAGATGCCTAGTAGTATATTATTAAATCTCAAGTCACACCCACACACACCTACAAAAACAGACTAAACAATAGAGTACCTTTCCTTGTAGAAGCGAGTGGAGATCGTAAAAGTCGCTGAACCTCCTGTAAACGTCCCACGTCGTTTCAGATCCATCTGACTTTTTCGATACCACTGAAACCAGGTAGATGGCGTAAGACTTGCCGTGTTCCTGACATATACCTTGTAGGGAAGAAATATCAAAATCATTGTTTGAACTTCAGTAAATAAACTGAAACCATTTATTTAGAAAAACATAGGGTAGTTTTTAATTTCTTTAAGACCAAAAAGCTTTCCAAGCCAAAAATGCACATGTAAGAACATCAGAGGTTATTGCTTAAAAAAAATTCAAATTGAGGTTACGTAACAAAGTTTGAAGATTTAGCAAATCTATTTTACATTTTATGGGCAGAAAGAAGTTAGGAGGGAGAGGAAGAAAAAAGTAGCGGAAGCGGGAAAGCAAACAGGAGAAGGAGTGGGAGGGCCAGCGGGATTGGGAAAGCAAGTTGGAATGGGATAACAAGCAGGAAAGCAAATGGGGAAGGGAAAGGAAATGAGAGAAAAATGATAGAAAAACCTTTAAAAACCCCATACAACGTTGGGTAACACCCCTAGTCTAAATATATATAAATGACTGTCCGCCTGTCTTTTATGCAAATACAAACCGCTGGAGAGCGAGCATAAGCTGAAGAGCAAGCGTGGAAGGAAACAGGAGCAAGCGTGGAAGGAAACAGGAGCAAGCCAGAGAGAGCCAGGAAATCCTGCTAGTCTATATATATATAAATGTCTATCTGTATGTATGTCCTTTATGCATTGCTACACAATTCATCAGATCGTAATGAAATTTTCACACAACATTGAGAGTCAATGGGGGAAGGTTTGTGTGAAAGAAAAAATTGAAATCGGTCACAAAATGAGCAGAGCGGGAAAGCCAGCGGAAACGGGAACTAGAGAATGAGCGGGAACGAAAAAGCAACTGAGAACGAAAGAGCAAGCGGGTAAGCGACCGGGAATGGAAGAGCAAGCAGGAGCGGGAAAGCAACTGTGATGGGAAAGAGACCGGAAGCGGGAGAGCAAGAGGGGAAGAAAACGGGAGCGAGAGAAAAACTTATAAAAACCCCAGGCAGCATCGGGTAGTCCGCTAGTATAGAAATATATTGATTGTTTGCTTAATTTCACAGACAAAAAGTAGTGATTTTTATTTTTTATCTTACAAATATATAGTTTCTGCTAGTCCCTTTACAAATAAAAAAAGTCAATATTGACAGCAGCCTGATCTTAATCACAGTAATCACAATCATCATTTACTATTGTTCATTAATCATCAACCACATTATACATCACCATCATCATAATAATCGTCTTCATCTTCATTGTATATTAAAAACAAAATGTGTATTCCTTCGAACCTGTATTTGATATGTGAGCCGAAACTGAGAAATGTTTTGAATTGTTCTGTTGGCAGTTGGTTGAACCCTCGTTTGATGAAATGCTTTCTCTTGAAGATCTCAGATCTTCTGAAGACTGCGCAATTAGAGAAATAATACAAGAACATGAGAACAAGTGAAAGTGAAAAATAAGGAATCCATTTTTGACAACAGAGGAGAAAAAAATGATTGAAAATAACAGCTTATTAAATACGACCTTATATATATACATTTCTAGTTTTGGATTTTTTAAGCAAATCATTCTCCACCCCACATTTGAGGTCCTGGAAGCAAAATTATCACAAAATAGTGAACCACGTTTTTTTTATTTTTCAAGTATCTGCAGCATTCTTAACGTTTGAGTGGCAGTTATTCTAAAAATCATATAATCCTATTTTCCACCCCGCATTAAAGATCCCGGAAACCAAATTTTCAAAAAATGGTGAAACATGTCTTTTTATTTTTTAAGAAGAATCTAGATACCAAATTTCACAACTTTCACATTTTTGGTTTTTTGAGAAAAAAGTTTATCTTCCTGTTTTATTTCTTCAGGAGTAAAATTGTTAGAAACCCTTTCTTAGTGGGTGTTTATGAGACGTTTTAGCTCTGTGTTGATTATCAGCTATTAAGGACATGTTCTTAATATCTATCATAACTATTATTACATCAGGTGTATGATACAATGCAAGAAGACCCCAGGTGTTTTCCAGCTTTCAAGAGAAGTCAGTCATACATTAAACTGCTCATTGAACTAGATCTACTCCAAGATTATATATATATATATATATAATATATAGATTTATTCTTACTTCTTGTAGGTTGTTAGACATTTTTGATAGAAGCATATCTGCAAAAAAAAGAAAAAACATTTTTTCATTTTTAAAAATATTTTTCTTTTTTAATTATTTTCAAAACCATAAAAAATAAAAACAAATCCACTCAATCATATCAACCAGTCATGACCAAAATATTGGTGAATCTTAGAAACAAAATAAAAATGATAGAAAAATAGTAAACCTTCAGTAGGGGTACCATTTTCAGGTTTTGAAGCGGTGTTATTATGGCTGGAGGTGGTACCTTCTTGGAGTAGATCTAGTTCAATGAGCAGTTTAATGTATGACTGACTTCTCTTGAAAGCTGGAAAACACCTGGGGTCTTCTTGCATTGTATCATACACCTGATGTAATAATAGTTATGATAGATATTATTATTTTTATTGAACAGTTTATTGAACAGTTTATTGAACTGTTTATTGAATTGTAAAATAAAATTTTTATATAAGTATGCAGTGCATCATTCCATGCCAATATTAATTTAATTAATTAATTAATATATATACATATATATATATACAGTATAATCCCATTATAACATACCCTGGATATAACATACAATTGGATATAACATACTGAAACTTTGGTCTCGTGCATTTCCCCGTGTTAAATTAACCCGGCTATAACGTATTCGGATATAAGGTACATTTGGTTATAACATACTCAAATATTGATCCCAATTACAATATTTCGCATGTATATAACATATTATTTAACCCATTTACAAATCGTGATCGGTATAAGAAGCGGTTATTGCAACAGTGGGAACAAAAAACTCAACTTATCGATTGTCTGCAGTACCAATTCCCCGAATAAGTTTTAGATGCTTTTTAACATTTATTAGCCACCGAAGCGTTGTCGGCCGTCAGCACGTTTGAAACAGAGAAGAGCGCGAGCTCGTATTTTATATCATCTCAAGAGTTTCTGGAAGCTGGCTAGTTAGGAAAACAAACACATAAACCAGTCATCTTGGAGATTTAGGGTTTTTTTGGATTAGGTCTGTGCCAAAAAGTAACTCTGGAGGCATGCTCTAATAAAATAAATAAAAATAATGAACTTGAATAATACAATTTTCTAAGTCTTCAAATAAATTTGATCAATTACATTAAACTTAACAAATCTATGATTTTTCCGAAATTACTAACGTGCCTCGCCAAAAATTCGCAAAGTCCCTTCAATACAACACGAGGACCTTTGTATTTTTTAAACATGTCTTAGAAACTCAAAGTAATCATGCTGAAAACAAACAAAATATGTGAGCAGCTAGAAAATGAAACAAGTTAACATTTCTTGGCCATTTGTCTCAGGAAATCTACCAGCAATACATTCTTAATACAGAGAGAAAAGTGGAACCATAAAACCACTTCAGGTGCTAAGAAGATTGGACCATCAAGTTATCAACATGAAGACACTCTACATAAATGGTTTGCTTATGTTAGATCACAAAGCATCTCAGTCAGTGGACCACTAGTTAGAACAAAGTGACATATATTTTAGACCATATATTTTAGACCATAATACTGCACTTTTTACAGCCTCACTTACATTAAATGTTAAATAAATGGAATTTGTTTTTCACATTAACTTGTTGACTTTTTTTCATACCCTGGATATAACGGACTTTGAATATAACATACCCATTTCTTGGGTCCCTTGAAGTACGTAATAGTGGTATTATACTGTATATATGTATATAATAAGTATCATAGTAACCAAAATAGTAATACATCATCTATCATTGTACACTTAAATGTAAATGGTTAGTTAGTAAGTTACCTAGAAATAAAAAGATCTACAAATGTCTGAAAATAAGTTAATGAAAATATAAAATGAAATTAAAATTGAGAAATCACTTTGGCTTGAACATCATTAAAAATGGTATCCATGGCATCTCCGTGTTTGATTCGAGAGAAGACAATGTCAACGAGAAGGTCGTCCAGCTTCAATCGAGGTGACGCCTGGTAACATGAATATAATAATAATCTATATATATATATATATATATATATATATATATATATATATATATATATATATATATATATATAATTTCTGATGTCTGTATGTTTTTTTGTATGTATGTTTGTATGTATGTATGTGTGTGTGTGCACTCCTGAAGAGCTTTTCTGTGGAGGTCATCAGAAGAAAACCCCCCCTCGAGCAAACGTTTCGGCTCTTTAATTTCTTGACGTTCTAAGGGGGGCGAGCCACGTTCGACGGACGAACGTCCTCCGGCAGAAAATGTTTTTGTTCTTTTCCGACATCGAATTTCTATCATTCCTTGCATCGTGGCAGATATTTGTCATGCAAATAAACTCGCGACTTTAGAGAAATTCAGACTATTCAAGTGAGAAAACCTTCAACGACATAACGGCTTCGCTTTCGTAGCGGTACTTAATATCGCCACGTAAACAAAGACGAAGCAATTCTATTCTTGCGGAGCGGAGAGAGCGGCTTCTAAATTTGGAAAATCTTCTTTTTTCTTTCTTTGAGACCAAATCCAGAATGAAGCCGATTCTGCTGCTTCAGAAATCTGTTTAATTGCACGGGTGCGCTCTCTGTTAGACATTCCCAGGGCCCGCAGCAACTTTAGCAAAGATTTACCAACCAAACCGCGTGCTCCGACTTCAACAGCAAAAAGCTCAGCTCTTGAGCCATTTGCTTCCAAATCCAACATCAATTCTCTGTATCTTTCTAATTTCATGATGTTACTGGCCTCCATGTTGCTTTCCCAAGGCACTGTCAACTCGATGAGAAGAAATGTCTTGGCCAGACTCGAAAAAACAACTATGTCTGGCCTTTTTCCACTTTCCTTTATTCAAACTGGGAAGCACTTTTCCGTTTTCAGATCGGCATCTGAATGTATGTATGTATGTATGTATGTATGTATGTATGTATGTATGTATGTATGTATGTATGTATATATGTATGTATGTATGTATGTATGTCTATAATATTATGGCATAGGGACTCTAGGTTGTAGGTACTTAATGAAATATATTTCAACAGTACTAAGTAAACTAATGAAAGCTATCATGATTAACCAATGTTAATTAACTAAGCAGCTGACTAATAAACTGTTGAATAAAATAAATAAAAATAGCTTTAATAATACAACAATTTTTTCTCATTTTAATGAATCACCACGGGATCAAAATAATTATTTGACTCATCCTCCACATGATATTATTGATGATAATAATAATGTACAATTGTACATTAGTGTACCACCTTTCTACTCTTATATACCCTAATTCCTACGCATACAAAAGGAAAACCAATCGACCTTCTCAGAGAGGTACTGGTTGAAAATACTGAGTGCTGCATCGTGGAGTGTTTCCAGGTCGATCTTGTCGGGTCCGCATGCCGTGAGAAGACTTGCCGATATCTGCTGTTCGGCTGACACTCTGTAGCCCTGTTGGTAGTTAGGCTCACAGTTGAAATAAGTTATTATGTTTTTAGTTAGGCTTAGAGTTACAATAAGTTATAGATGTTATAGGTTTGTTCAAGAACTGGTGATGTGAACTTATGGTTAGTTCAAATGATGATGTGAACTTATGGTTAGTTCAAATGATGATGTCAAAACTATTTTGCAAGAGGGTTTAAAAATTTTATTGATCACTTATTGTGTAATAAATTTTACACAAATAAATGGCTAATTTACAGTGCATTTACGAACCAGTCATGTATTATGTCTTTTGTATAGATCTCATAATCAAGTTATGTATGATGCGTCTGACTACATTTTAAACAACTTTCCAAGTTTTTAATTTTAAATTAAAAAAAAACTGATCACAATAATTTATAAATTTTAAAAAGTTTTTTTTCTCGTGAATATACTCTGATGTAACAAATCTCGACTAACCTCCACAGTTAAATAGAAAAAGAGATAATGCTGCATGCCAATACTGCTCATGAAATCTTTAAAATAAAATTTTTTTTTTAAACGATAACAATAACACACAAGGAAACACATCGACCAATTGCAAACCGACCAATGAAGTATGGCAAAGCTACGTTGTTGTTGAGAACGACATCAAATGACAACAAATACAACTTCTGTCCTGTTGCCACATGCTGGCTCGGGTCGACTTTCTAAACAACAATATTATTAAATAAATAATTTATTGATTTAAATGTACAACAACAATATTATTAAATAAATAATTTATTGATTTAAATGTACAACAACAATATTATTAAATAAATAATTTATTGATTTAAATATACAACAACAATATTATTAAATAAATAATTTATTGATTTAAATGTACAACAACAATATTATTAAATAAATAATTTATTGATTTAAATGTACAACAACAATATTATTAAATAAATAATTTATTGATTTAAATATACAACAGATTTTTTTATTAAAGTATTTAGGATCCCCTTTGCAAACCAAAATCAAAACTAAAAGCCTTAAAACAAGATTGCTGTTATGGTGCATGACAATCGATTTCAGCAGTGACAGAACATGTGCTTCATGAGCCATTGACATAACACCACATGTCCTCAAGCTGGTACTGACTTTACCATGCCCAAATAAATAGATGTGGAATGCAGATTCTAACTTCAAACGGTCATACCACAGATATACATTCTACCACCAACAAAGTAAGAATCGCAACCACTCGGGTAATTGTTCAATACGCAAAAAATGCTTTTGATTACTCTACACTGATTTATCAGGAACACAGTACCTAACTTTTCCTCAGATATAGTGCAAAAGCAGTTATTACTATATTTACATTATGATCTAAACCTTTCTTACAAACCTTATTTACATTATGATCTAAACCTTTCTTACAAACCTTATTTACATTATGATTTAAAACTTTCTTACAAACCTTATTTACATTATGATTTAAAACTTTCTACATAAAACAACCAGAAATGCTATTGTTGCTGCATTCAAGTTAAATATCCGAGCAAAATTAAGATTTACAATAATAAATACTGGGATTCTCGAAAGAAACAAACTTTATTGAGATCAACATCATCTATGCCTCTGTTGATTCTTTCAATATGTGCCTCGCACAACGAATGTACAAACAGGAGGCTGCTCAGCTGTTGTTTTATCAAAGTATCTAAAAGAAGAAATATAAATATTTCAAATTAATTTACATTTAATTAACACACCAATTTTTTTTATTTATTATTTTATTTATTTTATTACACCTTGAAAATACAATTAAGGACAGCAACTAGATCCAACTTCTCAGGATGCTATAATATTAAACATCAGTCATCTTCAAATGACAACCAACTTAAACCGAGTAGTATTAAAGGTTCATTATATTCCATTCAAATGGAAAGAGTTGGACATGCAAGTAAATATATATGTGTGGCCCCTTAATGTTGCTGTTGCTACCTCTGAATCTATGCTACTGTCATTTGTGAGTTGTCACATTGTTAATAATTATAAAAAATAAATAAATCAAAGTCCAAAATTATTATTATTATTACATTGTTAATAATTATGAAAAAAAAATAAATCAAAGTCCAAAATTATTATTATTATTAAAGCTACCATCGTCTCCTCCGGTGTCTTTGGATCGCTGCCTGGCAACTTCCTGGTCGACCTTTTCCCTTACGGCAAGAAGCTCGTCGACGGAATCTGTCGTCCGTAAGATGGTCAGGAAGCATTCGTTGTTGAACATGATGTCCTTGCACTGTTAAAATCAGATAATGATTTATTAATAAACCGTCAATTAGATGACAAGCTTTATAATATTAATGCTGAAAACAAATTATTACTTATTATTTAATTAATTATTTGTGAGACTCGATTTCATTAATATGGAAAATAATTTTTTACAATATTTTTTCATCAATCAAAGTTGTCTCTTTTTCTAAAAAACCGTGACGTCCAAAAAAATACTCTGCGATGAAAAAGATTCAAATCCAATCCAATTAATCCGCTCACGTTGTAAAAGAAACCTAATCTGATCTTAGCGTCCAATCGATCAGCATTCATTTTTACACAGTTAACTGTAAAATAATAAAAGTTAAAAAAGCACCGCATCAAATACTAAAAAAAAGCATTTTTTAAAAATATAAACTAAATTTCACATGATTACTTGTTAAACATTTGACTATAAAATAATGAATAGAAAAAAAATCAAATAATTAAGAATAAATAAATAAATAAAAGAAATAAGAGAAAATAAAACAAAGAGCAAACAGGCAGTGTGATGGTTTGGTTGATGTGATCTGGATCGGATACGTAGTTCATGGTCGGAAGAAGAACTCCGTTAACGAGAACTTCCTGTACATTTTAAGAAAAAAAAAGAAAAGCTCATCCAATGAAATTAATTAATATTTTTAAATATATCTTTAATTGTGGTTTTTATATTAAATTAACCGTATTTTAGCGCATATAACCCGCGGCTTATACAATTTTTTATACACGTAAGAACCAACATGCGGCTTATGAAACTAAATATTATTAACTGCTCATAAAACATTTTACTGATATACAAATTATCAAGTGGGACAGCAAAAGTTCTCAAATGAATCTGAGGATAACAATTAATTATTATTCAATTAAAATAAAATAAAATAATACAATTGATCAAATCTAATTTCTTTCACTTAAGGCGACCCCACTTTTCTAATCCAACCAATAGAAATCTGTTGACAATTTGAAAAAAAACAAAACACATGTCCCCCTATGCATTACAAGGCCTCAAATTTTACGTTTCAACGGTTCCGCCCCAAAGTAATGTTGTATTGAATGCATACAAATATGACAGTTAATTGAATAATGACATAGTTATTGAGTTTATCATTTATACATACCCTGATGACATATCTGAAGATCTTGTTCTGGAAGTCCTCCGGTGGAAGAAGTATGAACATGATGACCTCGCATATCTCCTGCAGGTATCCTGTAGACATGCATCGAGAACGTAACGTGAAGATGATTTTTTTTTTTAATGATTAACTATAAAAAATACACCAGGAGCGTTCGTCATTCAATCTGTCACACTTACGGTAAAATCAATAACTAAAAATTGAAGTTTTTAGAAAATATGGCTAAATTAATAATTTAATTTTCTTCCTTCTTGTAAATTAGTGACTGTTCAACATTCCAACAAGTGCATTTAATTTTACAAGCATATTTTGATTTAGAAAGAAAAAAGATTTTTGTCACATTGATTTGTCACTGGGCGCCCATTAACAGGTGGTGCTTCAAGTACACTGCCTCTTTCAACATGATTTACGTAACATTTCAATTTATTTTGGTCTTGCCCTTCACCTTGCACCCATAATTTTTTCTACAACATGGATACAAAATTCTTAAGTGTTTTTTTCTAAATAAACATCTACAAAACAGAGGCTAATCCTGATAGATAGCTGAACGATATTTCCAAACAAATTTAAAACTAAGCAGTTCCAAGGACGTTGTGGAAAAACTTGAATATTTGGCTTAAATTGTTGTTTGTTTACATAAAGAACAGCAAAGTATCACAACAGAGAAACTTTTATTTAATAATTAATATTACAACAATTACCTTGCAAATTGCATGTAACATTACAATGCATGTAGCTTTACAATAAACACTTTACATCTCATCATACAATGCACGCCATGAACCTTATATTGACAAAATATTTGAACTCGTATTAGCGTTAACCCGACTAACATTAGCTGTGTTAGCATTAACTCCGATATTATGTATTATAACTACATTACAAAACCACTCAACAACAGAAAAAACAATTAAGGTCACATGACCTGAATGAAATTATTTCTTTTCACTCTGTTGATTTTCTACTAAAGCCAAAAGAAACTGACAGTGTGCATTGAACGAATAAATTCTCAGGACGTGCATATACGAAATACCATTCAAATTCACCCGAACCGAATTCGACCGAATTCACTATTCGAGGAAAACTATTCGCTCAAACAATGGTTGAATATCACACAAAACAACTACAGCTTATTAATGACATACTTAAGCATAGCAGGAAATAAGTCTTAAATAAGACTTACGGGGGCGGGGGGGAGACATATTGTACAACTTTCTGCTGTATAAATTGATGTTGTGAATGTTTAAACACTGCACTGTAGAATTCAAATTTTCTGTTTAATTGATCATTTAAATGCTACAGCATTTTCTTGTTTCTACAAAGAACTTGTTTTTCTTTAAATAAAAATTCTTATAAACAGATGAAATTTCTAGTGAGACCGTGAGATGTGAAACTTTTGGTGCCTTCAGAGGTAAATACGGTAAAGTTGCATTCAGTTGTAAATATGGTATGGAACATTCGGTGATAAATACGGCAATGTTTCCTTCAGTGGTAAATAAGGTTCTTTATCCTTCAATGGTAAATATGGTGATTTTTCCCTTCAATGATAAATACGGTAATATTTACAAACTTTACATACAGATCCAGATGTTCTCCAAGAAGTTCCAATATACGATTATACCACCCATATGCACCACGTGTAAATTGTGGATAAATATGAGATTACCGCTCTACAGCATTAAGCCATAAACTTTCTTTCCTTATATGGCATTATAACAATTATCAATCTAATTCAAGAAGAAGTTGTCTTCTTGAATACCAAATTGCCTGTTCTACCAAGTCAATAAAATTTGTCAATCAAAGATTTTAAACATTAGAAAACATGTGCTAAGATGTGAACCCATTGTGTGTGTGTTACACTACTTAGAATATAATAATGAAGAACTTGAAAACCTATTCAATTATATGTAATCAACTGATATCAATTTAAAACCCAATTTAACAATTCACATGAATCTGGAATTAATAAAAAAAATATTGCAGCAACTAATCTACCAGGGTACTACTACTACTGTATTAGGGCTGCTTCTGTACGGGGATAAGTATTGTACCACAATTACTACCCTATTAGGACTACTACTTAACCAAGACTATTACTCTACAAAGACTACTTAACCAAGACTACTATGATTTTTTAACTAGTGTATGGAGGGAACTGAACAACCAGCAAGGTGCATGCATGCACCATCAAGTACTAATTCATCGAATCATGCACACACCTACTTCTGTTAATGCTACTGTTTATTGTCACTATCATACGAAAATGCAATGCAATGAAAATTCAATACATTCAATCATTATGCGATGTGAAAGGTACATAAATAAAAAATAAATCAATTTCACATGTGACGGAGGAAGAACGTGAGATGTTCAAATAACAAAAAAAACGTATAACAACTTGCGATGAAAAAAAAGCTTTCCTTACAAGTAAATCCAATTGAGACATGATTTTATTGCGTCTCTCGTAAGATTAACACAGGTGAACTCGTTAGTACACACGTCTTAAAATTAAAAATAGCCATTTCAAAGCATTAAAGTAAACAGAAACTCACTTCTTTCACAGCTATCAGTTAGACAAATTTGATCCCTGCAGATATCTTTCTCCATCTCAAGTTCGAGGTCAAAAAACGTGGACTCCAAGTCCAGTAAGGGTTTTGTACCTATAAGGAACAACAAAAATTAAATAAAATAAAAATAAGAAATTTTTAAAAAAAAATAACAATATTCAATTGTGATCGGAAAATGTTTTTATGTAATATAATAAAATACTGACTTAAATACTTTGTGGCCTTAAAGTCTAACTATTGAATAACGCTACGTTAAATATCGTCAAACTTTCATCTCTAAGTTCCTTGTTTTCCCGTTCACTCTCCCATTCCGCTAGCTCTCCTGTTCCTGCTCGCTCTTCCGCTCCTTCTCCCGCTTGCTTTCCCACTCCTGCTCCCTTTCTTTCTTACTCTCCTCCTAACTTCTTTTTGCCCATAAAATGTAAATTAGATTTGCTATAAGCTGCTTGAAACCTTCAAACTTTGTTACGCAAACTAAATTTGAATTTGGTTACGCAATAACCTTTGATGTTCGTACATAGGCACTTTTGGCCTGAGTTTTTCAGTCATAAAAATTTTTTTTTTAATTTTTTAAAAATTACAAAATATCCTGTGACCTTCTTCTACCTCCATGTCAAATTTTGTTAAAATTGGTCCAGTGGTTTGGATTTGCACAGAAGACAAACAGACAAACAAACATATATACATATATAACAAAATACTGACTATCATCCCTAGGTTCCTTGTTTGTATGCAATATAATAAAATACTGACTGTCATCTCTATGCTCCTTGACCTTTGCAAGACTTCTTCTGTACAGTCGAATATGAGAGGCGAAATCATCTACCAGCTTCGTGGTCAGGTACGGGACAAGATCAATATCTCGGGCTCTTCAAAATTAAATTATTATTATTATTATGACTATATTTAACCAATAATTATA
Organism: Erpobdella octoculata; assembly: GCA_963978895.1. NCBI lineage: Eukaryota > Metazoa > Annelida > Clitellata > Hirudinida > Erpobdellidae > Erpobdella > Erpobdella octoculata. Next base: position 33,063,699 of record OZ022242.1, on the reverse strand, counting down.
TTCAGATTTTTATTTAGAAATTTTTACATAATGAAATAATTTTATGAAGTCATCTTTCTATCATCAACATACAGAATTTCCTATATATGTATGTATGTATGTATGTATGTACGTATGTATGTATGTATGTATGTATGTATGTATGTATGTATGTATGTATGTATGTATGTATGTATGTATGTATGTATGTATGTATGTATGTATGTATGTATGTATGTATGTATGTATGTATGTATGTATGTATGTATGTATGTATGTATGTATGTATGATAGCAATTTCACATAATGCGGCAGCAGTTGATAAAATTAGTGCACGTTGTTACTCAGTTTGCGCTTTTTACTCGATTTGTCTTTTGCAGTTTTTTTCATGCTTGTATGTCTCATACTTGCTAACAAGTGAACTGTGTTCAATCTGAAGCAATATTGAAATGAATAAAAAATTTTAATAACCGATCCTAGGAAATTGTATTAGATTAATAGAAAATATAATGAAAATCGGTGATATTAACTCTCAGACGTCTAAAAAAATTGCTGGTAACATTTTTAGTGCCCGAGAGTTCCTTGTAGGGACAGTTACAACACTTAGCAATTACTTTTCCATCCACTTCTTTAATAATCTTGAAATAAGTTCCATCTAAAATAATCGGCAAACGAGATCCATCCATTTTTCAAACAATCTTAACAGCGGAACGTAAACAAGTAGCACGAGCCAGAACGGGCGCGTTGTTTTTTACCGGATTCATTTGACACCGCTTTGCTCTTATTGGTCTAGGCTCACGCCTTATTACCGCTGTACTCTTACCCTTGACTCCTACTATAGAGAAGGAGCTACTGGGGTTAACACCAGGATTCACTACCGCGATCAATTTAACAACGCGCCCAACAAGAAAGACCGATTAGATAAATAGATGGGTAATGAGTAAAAACCATTGATATAACAATGGTAAAAACAATATTTTGATTTGATTTTAAATCGTGCAAAATCATTTTCGCTTATGGAAATTTGATTTTCAAATCAAAATCAAAATCAGGCATTTTAAATCACGATTTAAAATCATTTTATTTCAAATCTTACCCAACACTGTTAGTAGGCACTGTCAGTACTAAAGATCCTAAGCTTATTATGCAAGAGGTTAGCCAATTACATTAAACATTTTGCTAGATATATTGTTCAAAAGAAAACAAAGAAGAAGAAGATAATGAAGCTGTCTTACAAAGGCATGGCAGATTGGTAGCGATTTTAATTTGCTTGAACCAACCAGGTTCAACCCAAAGCATTGCACATTTTTTTGATACCGAAGAGCAAGTAGAGTAACCACACTTTTTAATTACCACATTCAATCATTTACAGCGAATATGATTCTGACTTGATCGAACTTCTTATAAGTATGGTAGAGAAGGAAAACGTTTTTTTATTTAACATTCTTACAGTTTAGGGATGTCACGGGTAGTACTTTTTGGAGTTTTCGGGTTCGGGTTCGGGTTTGTGAAACTAGAGTTTTCGGGTTCGAGTTCGGGTTCGGGTTTCTGAAACTAGAGTTTTCGGGTTCGGGTTCGGGTTTGTGAAACTCAGGTTTTCGGGTTCGGGTTCGGGTTTTTAGTTTTCCAAAAACCGGGTTCGGGTTCGGGTACTGGTTTATGATTTCAAATTCCTGGATTGATTTTAAATTTACCTAGTGTATATACATATACAAACGAGAGCGATCAATTCATCCATTGGACATTACACGTTTTGAATAAACTCTAACAAGTTATTTTTTTAGCTTTCCAAATAATGTGATTTCTTTGGCCGAAGGAGGCTTAATTATTTTAGTTCGTTCGCGGCTCGGTCCGGCCAGATAATAAGGCGGATTAGTGGTCTAGTTTACACACTCACCAATAAAATGACCTATTTGTGTTATTTGTTACGCAAAGAACTTGCATGGCTTGCGATTAGCATAATACGTTACCTCTTAAATTATTGTAATTTATTAATTTTTTCGCGGCTCGGTCCGGTCGGGCAATCAGGCGGATTAGTGTCCTAGCTTACACATTTGCCAATAAAATAACTGTGGCGCATAGATCATTTATAGACTTTGCCAGTTAAAGTTTAGGATTATGCAATATTATCTTTATAACAAAGGGTCTTTGTTATATCAGAAAAACTTTGAGTATATGAATGAATAAATATAAGGTTATATAACTGAAGTAAAAAGTTTAGAGTCATGGCTATCCGCGATTTCTTCGACCGAAGGAGGCTTAATTATTTTAGTTCGTTCGCGGCTCGGTCCGGCCTGATTATAATCAAATGGATTAGTGGTTTAGTTTACACAATCACTAATAAAATGACGTATTTGTGTTATTTGTTACGCAAAGGTGATAATACAAAACTTCTACGCTCGCGATTAGTATAATATGTTACGTCAACAAAACTTGTAATTTATTAATCTCTAAGACACAGCTTTTATAAAGATTTATTTGTTCACAACTCCGAGTTCGGGTATTAGGCTTATAAATTTTCGGGTTCGAGTTCGGGTTCGGGTATCAAGTTTTCACATTTTCGGGTTCGAGTTCGGGTTCGGGTATCAAGTTTTCTCATTTTCGGGTTTGGGTTCGGGTTCGGGTATCAAGTTTTCACATTTTCGGGTTCGGGTTCGGGTACCAAATTTTCACACTTTCGGGTTCGAGTTCGGGTTCGGGTATCAGAAAAAGACCGGGTAGTACCGAACTCGGGTTCGGGTACCCGTGACATCCCTATTACAGTTCAATAAAAACAAAAAAACACCGTCATTATTTAACATTCTTACAGTTCAATAAAAACAAAAAAACACCGTCAATGTTGACGGGCTATTTCTAGTTAAAATCATGAATAGCTAAGAAAAACCTCCCATTTAAATAAACTGTGTTGAAAGAACAATTGAATTAGAACTGAATAATAAATACAAAAATACTGACTGAAATGCAACAAATAAATAATGCAATATTTTAGAAATAATAAAATTAATTAACAGTTGTATTTGTATCTTTGAATAAATTAAATGATCACTAAAAATATTAAAGTATAAATATCAACAACCATAATTTTAATACCTAACAAGAAGTCTACGATACGACATTTAAATGATTTTTCTCACGAAAAAGAAATATTTTCATGAGAATAGTCACATGCAAGAAGAAAATCACCCGCACACACGCACGCACACGCACGCACATACACACGAACACACAAGATGCTTTCATTACAGGGCAGCATTAATGTTGATCACTTCAGAGTCAGTTCTATTAACATTTGACACCACAATCACACTTAATCTTGTACTTTTTTTTATGGGCTATTTTTGTACTGACTGTGTTGTTGCTTCTAATGTTAGAACTGTTCAGTTCATCACTTGCTCCTCTGTCACACCAGCCATGAGAAATTTAATAGAAAATATTGGAAAATAAAATACGAGGTTAAAATTTAGAAAATATTTCGCTTATTTGCCAAACAAAAATAAACTTTGGAAATAATAATAATAAACAGATATAGAAATAATTTGTTCTCTAAATGATTAAAATTTAAAACAGCAAGAGCACAATGTATGATTTTAAAACAATAACCAAATGAATTTAACATCTATTTATCTAAAATATCATTCAATGAAAAACTAACTGATATACCAGAAATCATTTTTTTCTATTTATTTTATTTTGCATCTAAACATTTAAATAAAAATTCTTCAGAAATACCAAGGTCAAAAATCAGCTCAGATAATTTAAATAAATTTAATTTAAATATTCATCAATTTTAATTACATAGTGCTATATTGAACATTAATATTATTGATGAAACATCCACTCTCACTATCCTTTACAAATCAACTCATAAAAATCTAAAAACTTCAATAATTAATTAACTAAAAATAATTACTAATGATTAGTATGAAGTAATGAATGTTTTGAATCACATGGTTGGAAATGCCTGACATTTTCAGAAATCATTTTCAGCCAGCTATGATTTTGAAGACTCAAACAAAACAATGGCAATTAAGAATCATGAAATGAGTATTGTTTGAATTATTAATATTACAATAAATTATGTAAATTATTATTATTACTATTTTATTAATTTTATTTGCTTTAAAGATATCTTATATCCTACAATAATAACGATGATGACTTGGACAAATGCAAAGATAATCATAGTATGAAAAGGTAAACATGAAAACATCAAGAGGCGTGTATTCACTTTAATAACTAGAACTGCATAATGATATGCAGCAAGAATTACAACAGTAAAAAATAAACAAAGCCTCGTGGCGGCGTAACAATACACGCAAGAAGTAAACTAACCTTTCAGAGAATGCGATGATGACCTTCTGGAATGTATTTCTGATCTCATAATGAAATTGTTGGTCTTCACTTATCCTATGATACCAAGGATGAATGTAGTCCCTGTAGATGTAGTCGAGTATCTGCCGCCGAAAAACAAGTAGTTCCGATAAATATTTCAAGCAAAATGAAATTTGCATATTTAAATAAGTAAGACATTTAATCTTGAAAACAGGCAAATTTAGATCGGTTGAGTTTGAGATGAGATTGTGATCAAATTCTGTGATTGACATCACAAGAATAATTTCGTTACTCTGCCACTTACGACCATAATACATAAGTGCATAATTAGGTATTGGTAATAGCTATCTACAAGCATACTTCATTTAGAAACATGCAAATAGAATTTTCTTTAAAATAAAAAGATCCCATTTTAAAAATATCGCACAAATCACATGTCCGAAAATCACACCAACTGCATAACTCACATAACATATCTCATGACACATGTCATATATCTCATAACATATATCTCATAGCTAATGATGTGTCACATATCTAATGACACATGTCATATGTATATCACGACACGACAGTATCCCATATACACAACCATTTTGAAAAATATAAAAAGCAATAAACAAATTCACAAAAATAAAATAGATTCCTAGATATATCTGTATATTTCTAAAGTACTTCCAACAGAGCTTGGTGGCAGTGAATGAATATATAAAATAATGCATAAAAGTTTGATAGCACTGATAAGGCTACTGGCTACCGAAATATGCGAACAGAATGACAAAAACAATTACAAAGGAATGCAATTAATTAACTTTCTATTATTTACTTCATTCAGGCTCTCTACAGATAACTGTTTACTATTAACGACTCAATTATAATACTTAATTATAACTTATTAATTAACAAAATAATCTTTAACAATTTCAAACATCTGACTTTTAAAGAAATTACCAGAAAAAAATAGAGTTGGACTTCAAAAAAAAATACACCAGGATTACAATAGCACTTGAAATAACTTCTTTTAGCATCATTAATTTTTTAACTCAAAAAATTCACTTGTAACTTGCTGTGAGACTGTGTGATAAATGTGTTAATATGAATAAATGAATAAACAAGAAATGAATAAATGAATATATATACAGCATTGTAAGAATTTCTCCATAAAATTAACTTGTAACTTATCAAAAATAATGTTAGCAATTAAAAACTTTTGTTCCACATTATTTGAATGTGAACTATGTATAACTAAGTATACAGTAATTACAACAGCTGCGATCAACATAACATCATCAAATTATTACTATACAAACAGAGGCGTAGCAAGGGGCAGAGAGAAAAAAAGAGCCCCCTGGCACGGGCTGAGCCTTGATTTTAAAGTTTTCAAACGGGCCAGGCTTGAGTTAAAGTCAAGCGAGAAGGGCCGGGCTGAAATTTTTGGCCAAGTATAAAAATTTTAGGCTAGTAAAAACAGACTGGGACCAAATTAGACAACCGGGTGCCAAACATACTCGCTGTGCCACAGTACCTAATAGAGATGTAGTCAAGACTTTTTTAACAAGACCATGACCAAGTTCAAAACTGGTTTTCTTAAAAACTACAATTATGACTGTTTTTCTCAAGACTATAAAAGAATTCAGCTTTTTGCCACAGAACAAAGTAGCAGTACTTTGTGTACTTATTAAACCTGTGAAAAATCTTGAAATTTGACAAGATCGAGTTCAAGACCAAGACTTTTTCTCTCAAGACCAAATTAAAGATTATATTTTTAGTCCTCGAGGCCAAGACTTTGTCCTCGAGGATGACATTACTGCTACACAATAAACAAAAATTTTTTAAGGTGGGTAAATATTACGTTCAAAAGCAATAATTCATAATATAAACAATAACGTTAATTGATTAAAATTTTATACCTAACATTTAAAATATAAATTTTCAAATAATTATAAAAAAACTAAAGAAATCCAGCAAAAACCTCCTGAAGAACATCGTCGATGACTGAAGAATTGGTCATCCTCTTTTCTATCTTCAACTTCCTTGGCTCCTTGCAGGTGTCTAACAAGAGCTGTTTTAAATTTAAAAAAAATATATTTTTTATATATACAATACATGAGAAAAAAAGTAAAGTGTCCAATATATCAGAAAAGGAACAACATCAAGCACTAAAAATTTGAGGCATTTAATTATTACCAGAGACTAGATGATGTACAAAATTTGAGCTTTCTAGGTCATTGAAAAGATATAGGATATAGGACACTAAAGATTTAAAATAATGGAAAGCAACATAAACAAAAAATAACAATAACGATTCTGAAAAGCTTAAAAAATAATAAATTGAAACTTGAAAATAAAAGAAATCAAACAAAGTGAGTAAGAAGAAACCAGCCTTTGCTGCACCGGCAGGAGGTGGCAAATCTTTGCGTTCAAACTCTTCTGCACTCCATGCTGAAAAACCCATGCGAGCAATCATCAACAAAGACAGACTGAACCTATAAAGTAAATTTAAAATTAACTCTAAAAGATAAAATTAAAAACAAGTATTAATGTTAAATTATTTAAAATGTTAACTAGAAATTTTATATTCAAAATATGCTAAACCAACTCACCCTATGACCAGAATGATGCCAAAAAAGATTAGCCATAAACCACACAGCGGTCCAAATGTTGAAAGAAATAATATGAGCGCCAAAGTGTACCATCCATATCCGCCCATTAGTGGTAACATCTGAAAATAGTCATTCAATTGGTTGACTAAATAAATCTTAGACAGATGCCTGATATTTCATTTTACCTGTATTCCTGTATAATAATACATTTTATTAATTAGTATATTTGCTGCATGCAACCACACACTTCATAATTAATTCTGTGTTAAAAATTAGTTTAAATTTTGAATGGATACTTATACTTACTACTATGGTCTACTACTTATACCAGCTGCTTCCTTACTTTTACAAACTATAGCTGAATAAAACTAGACTCTAGTATCCAACTTAGTAGAAATGGTCAGTTTCTGATAAATCTGACGTCTGATGATAGCAACAAGTGTAATGTTGGCATGTTTAACAGTCCTAATACATTAGTAGTACAGTAAATATAGTAATTTAAATTAAACTTGAATTTTTAAATATTCAAGGAGTCACTCAATCAATTTCAACATTTTCAACAATCTCGCGTGAATATTAACTCAACCTTTCAATATTTCAAACAAATGTTGCAATCATATTCTATAAAATTTTATTTTATATAGTTTGTTAAAGCATAATGACGAATTTAGCGTCCACGAAAAACAATCACATTCATTAAGACGATTAAGAGCTCCCGAGCCCACTTGTAAACTAACGCATCAAAATAAAGTAAAAATACACACAGGAAAATTCCAAAAAACTATAAAGGCGTTTTCTGAATTGCAACGCTAATTTTGCGTAAGTTAATGAAAAAATCAATCAAAGATTATATAGAGACATATATATTTTGTACTGCATAGTTTTTTTAAACTGTACGTTAAGAAAGTGTGATGATCATATAGTGATGCTCATATAGGTTCAATTGTCATCTTTCATTGATGATAGGTAATTTGAGATTCGATATCGAGCTGGTCATTCCACGCTTTAACTTAACTTGACTTCTCTGTCTGGGGTCAACATTTTTGAATTGATTATTTAACCAGTTTTTAGACAAGTTAGAACTTTTAAACTTTCAGCATAGACTTTAGCCACCTGCCAAAACAATTATATTCGATGGTTTCAGAAGCCATTTCATCATTATCAACATACATACATAATTTCCTATGTCTGTATGTATGTATTTATCTCTTATATATTTAAGCTGACTGACTCACTCCGGAACGCTACTTGAATGTAGAATTAAACTAATGACTCTATACACCTGATCATGCTGTATAGCATCGACGTTAAATTCTTACACAACAACCTATATTTATTGCCGAATATGTACCTATCGTCTAAGCAAATAACCATGCGTTGTTGTTGTTGTTTATTTAAGTCTAAGTCCTTGTCACTTTTCCAGCGTTTAGGACCAAAGTTCCAAGTAAACATTTTTTTTTATAATAGCTTGTAGTCCTTTACACCAAGTGTTTTAAGACTGAAACGGCTGTGTCAGAAGCACCTAAGTACTTCCAGTCGTGAATCATAATTTGATCCTTTTAACTTTTCCCTCCGCCTTTCTCCAGGATTGGGACTGGCTTGCAAAAGCAAGGCGGAGTTTTCCAAGTAAACATATGTCTATTTCTTATATGTTACTAGGTGTCGAAACCAATAAGATAGTGTTTTTTTAAACATTGTCTCCGATAGATCCATAGATATCTATGGATAGATAATATATTTCACTGGCTGATGTTTTCCTTACATTCGCTAGATGACAGTTGAAAGAGGAAACTGAAAAGTAAAAATATAAAAATTAATATTTTAAATTCAACGGGCTAAGGTTTGCCAACTAGCGAAAAAAACTAAAAAGTAGAAATTTTTTATTAATATTAAATTACCGCTCACCTTAGAGGTCTTACAACTACACTTGCATAATTAATACAAATATTAATTTATTTTCACAGACACATTAGGTCATTCGCTAAAAGGCAGTTGAAAAAAAAACTAAAAAGTAGAACATGTTAATTAAATACTAATTTTGATTTAACGGGCGCCTTAAAACTACCCAGTGCATAGATATATCTATGACCCAGTGTATGTTAGCAATTTCGCATAACGCGTCGGTAGTGGTGGTCAGCAGTTGGTAAAATTAGTGCGCGCAGGCGTGTGATAAAAGTTATTACGCAGTTGGCCACTGTAACTGTCATAAACATAGATATACATAGATACGCCCTGCTATGCTAACGTTCGCCTTCAACACACGGCCGCCGAGTTTACTCCAGCCGAGACCTAAAACTGCACAATAAATAAACAGGGATGACGATAATATGTATACGACTTACGATAGTTTTCTCCCTAATTTCGTTTTATTGAATTAGTCTGTATTTATGAATGATTTTTCATATTGAAACACACAAATAAGGGATTTTGTTTTTATTTCGAAGAAAATGAGTTTTATGGGTGGTTTAGTCTAGTTTAGTTAAGTTTAATTTAGCTAACATACCAATTTCACTGCACAAAAATATTGGTCTTAATTTTAATATTACTCTTGACATTATTTTTACATATAATAGCAGCTACTATTAAAAGTAATTTTTTTTAGTGGAAATTTAAATTTTCATACTGTGGAAAACATTATTGATATTCGGAAGTAGAAGCAGAGTTATTGGCTTTTCTGCATACTGGTTTATGTAAGAATGTAAACTTTATTTTGTCTTTTTGTGTCTATTACAGAGTAACACATGTTCGAGTTTATTTTTTTTTCACTGTAGATTTATTTTTAATGACAAATGCATCATTGGCTAATCAGAAGTAAGTCTTGCAACGTAGCCTGTTGGATAAGTTCACCATATGGAAGTCATGGATTGAAATTGATGTTCATTTGCTCTCCTTTAATGATTTCTTTTTTGTACAATTGCAACATAAGCTTAGTTAAACTGGATAATATGAATGGAATATTTGCATTTAATAGCTTGAGTAAGGGTTGATATTGTGCTTGTTCACTGATTATCAACTATTTTGATCAAGATTCTCAAGAATTATTGGTCTTTCTGCATACTGCTCTCGTTTTCAATGATTGCAATTGAAGGTCAACAACAAACGTTTGTAAGTTTTATTAAAGATGTCCAATATGTAGATGTTTAACCAATAAATAATTTTAGCTGGAGAAGAACAAAACCACTAACTTTATTATTCCCCTTTAAAATGAGTTATTTTATTTAATGTTTTCCTAGCATTATTTCTTTGCAAGTTACTGTTAGTTTGCTTATATAATTTAATCGCAAAGTTATATATATGTTCGAAATATGTTTTAACAAGGTGAAGTAATGGTTTTCAATACCAAAGGTAGTGTCTCTAATGTGATCATCAAAATTGAAAGGGTCTTTGTTACCAAAATATTTCATAACACTGTTCAATATCCTGTTAAAGTTCACTTTTTCTGACAAACGTTGAGCTGATGTGTTCCTTCTCAGAATTGTTTCAATATAATCACATATCTGAAAGATAATTACCAAATAAATATATATAGTAAGTAATTTATATATATATATATATATACATATATTTAAAATGTTGATTACTTTTACTAGAGCTGAACTTGGTTCTACCAATGAATTTCTTGGACCATTTTTCATCAGGATTAAGCAGCAGTTGGTGCGATGATGTCGTGTTCCGCTATCTAACAGCACACTCTTGCAGATAACACAATTTATTCTTTCTAACAGTTTGAATGCTACCCATCCTGTTATGTATGTAACTGCATTTTCAAGTATAGCTTTAACCTGTTTATATTAATACAAGTTTCAATCAATTTATATTAATTATTTTGAAATTTCATTTGATATCAATAGCTAAAAATAAACTAATTTATCAGATTCAAACAAGATCAAAATGTTAAAAAACATATTATATCCAAAGATATTGAAAAATTTACATTTGTAGATAGAAATGAATAATTGTCTTCTTGAAAGTAATTGTTGACGTTTATTTCAGGTCCTTGAATATCGTCTACAAACAACACTTCTTCTGAAGAATTATCCAGTAAAGAAACATTACCATTATAGTCATTGCTTTGGCTTGGTGTTGTGTAGATCAACATGGTTTTGTCTTGTGGAAATGTGTTTCCATTATTATTAGGAATGATTCCACACCTTACAAGAATTCTTCTGAAAACTCCTTGGAATTGTGAGCTGGTTGGATTGTTATTCCAACCACCTATTTATAAAAAAAGGTTTTGATATTTATTTAATTTCTTTATCCAGTACTTCAGCATAGTTTTATTAGCCGTTGAAGAATTTTAAAATAACATACATTAGTTTATCAAATGTATACTTACAGGCTCGCCTTACTGCATTGAAGAACAACTCCAAATGATCCTGAGAAAACTTGTACATCAGGATAGAATTCTGAGTTTTCAATAGCTTTTCTGACATTGCAATAGTCGTCGTTATTGAAGTTACAAGCCCAGTGACACAAGTCTGGCTAAAAATTAATAGTTGATTTTTAGAGAATTTTAACAGCATTTTTTCTATCACTCATATTTTATAATGTTGTTCTTTCACTTCTGCAGTTGAAAAAAAGTTATGCATCGAACAACGTACAAATAAATAACCTTCTACTTTTATACAACATCTGACCCTGAGATGTTCTCAATGTCATCAAATATTCCTTTGATTTATTTAGATACTCTTTTTTTTCAATATAATTGTTAACAGTAATAGGACTTTTGAAATCTCGACCAAGTTGGCTTTTACTATTTAAAATGTCAAAGGTGTTGTTAATGATTTCTAGGAATTCAATGGTGGCATCAACATTTCCATATCTTTCATCTCCAGCAATTTGCATGACTTTTAACGCTGCAGCAACTGATTTACTAAAAACCTAGACAATATTAAGTTATAATTCTATTAAAAATAAACTTTAATTTTATAACTTAATATTTAAATTGGCAAATTATGTACCTGTGTTGCCAGATAAACTTTCATTTTTTGATTTGAAAAATTAACATGTTTCTCTGTTAATTTATTCCCTAATCTTAAACCAGCTTTCTGCTGATTTTCATACAACTCCCTTACATATTCCCACTTTATTTCTCCACTCTCCGAATGCAATACCCCATTTTGAAACCATGTGTTTCTCAATAATTTGATCATGTGACAAACATCTGCAAAAAGTTTTTAAATTTAATTTAAGAATGTTCATTTTTAATTTTTAACTATTAAAAAATAACAATAATAATGATTACTAATTTTTAGTTTATTCCAAGTAAAACTAATTTAAATGTTAATTACCGAGAATAACAAATATTTCATTTCCAGAATTTGGAGAAATGAACGAAGATTGGAAATCAGGTTTCTTTATGTCTATCTGACACCCAAGAAGATAGTTCATGGATATGTTCGTTGGGTGACAATTTGATTTAATAAATATATCCGAACCACTGTATCTTAGAAGTCGTTGCTTCAATTCATCATTGATAATTTTCATGTCTTTAATGGTGTTTATTAAAGAATGATTTTTTAGTCTATATCCTTGAATTAAGTTGTTCTTGTAATGTAGAGCTTTCCTTTTCTTTTCTACCTGGTCATGCCATGAATGTATTTTTCTTTTTAATGTACGTGGAGTTGGAAGACTGTAATTATGTTCCTGCAATAGAAGACCACAACTGGAATAAATATAAAATTATGAACACGTTTCTTGAACTAATCGTAAAAAATAGAATTACAATTTTGTCATCCTATTTATTTAATGAAGAAGATAATAATAATGAACGAGAAAAGCTCAACAAAACCAGTCTTTTATTTTAAAACTTTGCAAACATTTCAGTAAAGTAACTTTTATTATTTGACTAACTTGGATAACTTTGACCGGAGTTCTCACACATGAATTGCTAGCATTATTTGACACCTACAAATAATTAAGCATTTAGCCTTTGTATTACTTTAAAGATTTAATAAACATAATAACTTTCTAATTCTTTATAACCTTCAGCTACAAACATTTCCTTCAAGTAAAAAGTACCTGTATTTGGCTAGGCAGGTGAAGACTGTAATTATGTTCCTGTAATAGAAGACAACAACTTTGACCGGAGTTCTCACACATGAATTGCTAGCATTATTTGACACCTACAAATAATTAAGCATTTAGCCTTTGTATTACTTTAAAGATTTAATAAACATAACAAACATTTCCTTCAAGTAAAAAGTACCTGTATTTGGCTAGGCAGGTGAAGACTGTAATTATGTTCCTGTAATAGAAGACAACAACTGGAATAAATATAAAATTATGAACACGTTTCTTGAACTAATTGTAAAAAATTGAATTACAATTTTGTCATCCTATTTATTTAATGAAGAAGATAATAATAATAATTAGTAACTTTTATATAGAGATCAGTGATCTATGCTAGATAGGCTATATAGGCTTATTTGCGGTTTTTGTTTGGTTTTACGCGCGCAGTGGAGTTTTAGTTTGTGCCTCCTTAAGGCGGGCGCACACGAACAACAAATTTGAGCAATTTAGTTGCACAACTAAATTTCTTGAGCAACCTTTGCGCGCACACGCTTAGAGTAACATTTGGTATTTTTCGTTGAAATTCCCTAATAAATTAATTTTTTATATTAAATCAAATTCCATCACAATATTTTCTTGCAAGTTTTCTATTTTATTCGATAATCAAGTCATACAACTTTGTGCAAATTACTAAAATTTTTCATTAAAATTTATCAAATTCATACCTGAATCGCTGGTTCATTCTATTTTTATATTTTTCTTATAAAAAGAACTATTTAACTAATTACAGAAAGACGGGTGACTAAAAGTTGTCCAAAGTTTTCAAACAAATTTGAAAACTAAACTAGTTGGGCAACTGAGTTGACAACTAAAAAAGTTGCTCAACTCATGGCGCGCACACGGGCAATTTGGCTGCACAACTCGAGTTGCACAACTTAATTGCACAACTTAGTTGTTCGTGTGCGCCCGCCTTTACTGACCATAGACAAGAGATTTGTTTACATTTGTCTACACCGGCGGCTTGCCTTACTTCGATAAGCAATTCATTCCAATTTTGCAGTTAACTATTATAAAGCAATGACAACGCGTTATTCTTTCAATATTTGTTTATCATAGATTAATTTATGACTTTCTATCAAAATTTCTTTGTTTCTTCAGCGCATGCTTTAATTGTTTTTGACAGAAATGACTTTTATAAATTCCCTTGAATCTTTTGGTTTAAACTTTAAAACCATAACATTTAAAGGAAATGCTTTTATCTGAAGATAACTGAGTCATATGTATCTATTTTATGCTGATAGTTTAAGTTTCAGCATAAAATTATGTCTTCAATGACATTTTCTTAAAAGAGATATCTTAGACTTAGAACTAGATCCTGACTAGGTTAGATTAGCAATAATAGTTACTGGCTTTTTCTAAAGTACATAATAATTTTTAGAATTAACATAGATTATTGGTCACTACCAATTCTTCTCTGCCCTGAAATGAATCTACCTGAGACGATTGCATTTATTTACCTAGTTTTTAAGCAAGTAAAAAGCACTATGCCAACTATCGAGTTTATATTTATTCCTTATCACTTTGCGATTACATTTGTGTAGTATCAGTTCAGTACACAGTTTCCAATAATGTTGAAATAGATTTGGAAATAACTGAGGCAACAAACTATGATTTTACAAATGTTTTTATTAATACAATAAATTTTGTTTGGCTTTTCAATGAAGAAAAACTGAAAATTGACAATTTAAGTTACTGTCCACTAAATAAAATTGTTTTAGTTAGTTTTTGTCATAAACCTGAACTTTTAAGGTTTTGAGTATTAATTTTTGCTCTTTGATACTGTCTTAACTTAAAAAACTCATAAACGATCAACTTAAGCAGTAGATAAGAATGATTGTCAATGCCATCCTGTGTATCTCTTATATGATCCCCCAGGTTAAAAATATCTTTGGATCCCATTGATGTCAATGTTTGGCGAATAAGATCTTTTATTTTAATTTCATCTTTGGCATTTGTGGCTGATACATGTTGTCTTAAAAATTTTTCTGCTGTCTGAAATACCTAAAAAAAAAGTTTTTTTTAAATACCATATTTATAAATAATAAATCTTAATTTTATCTTACTTTTATAACTCCAGAAGAAGGAAAGACATGACCACCTGCAGTCCTATTTCATGTCCTTAGTTCTTGTGCTCATCAACTAAACTGTATCTATAAAATTGAAAATATTATTTAGTACTAAAAACACAGGAAACCAAAATTTATGACTGTAACAATTTATAATTTGAACCTGCAAACATTACATTCCAGTTTTTTAAATAGCTTGGATACAATCCAACCAGCTATGTAGCTAATTACATTTTCTATCAAGACTTGAGCAAGCTCTGAGTCGATTCCATAATCACCTGGTTCTTCAAACACTTCTTCATAAATGTTGTCTGTTTAATAAATAAGGAAATAATTAAGATTGGTACCAGCAAAAGAAATAACAATGAAAAATTTATTACAAATTTCTTTTCTTTCTTTGTGAAGATAATCTAGATAAGAAGTTTCATCTTGCGGCATCACATTCCCTGCCTGAATATTGCATCTAGATAAAATTCTTCTGAAAATGGATTGAAATTGGTATTCGGTTGAGTTGTTGTTCGATCCCCCTAGAAAATGTTAATTCTAATCAATATTTGCCCACTTATAACAAATTGTTTTTATACAACCTGCTCGTCTGACTGCCGCAAAGAATAGTTCAAGATGATCTTGGCTGAACTTATAAGTTAAAACATGGCTTTGACACTTGAGAAGGTTTCTGGCTATTTGAAGGATTGATTCAATGTCAATAACAAATCCTTTTAGACTAGACCCATCCGCCTAAATTGGCCTAAAATGATGTTAATTATATAGTTTGCTTTTAGTTTTGTAGCAAAACATTATCAAAAACATACTTTTTGTCTTGAATAATAAGGATTCCACGAGGAGATTTTAGCTGAAGTAAGTAGTTTCTTAAACTCAGAAGACGTTGCTCAAACAATGCAAAATTTTGCAGTGTTAATGGTCCCTTGAAAGATGGTGCATTGGGATTTTTGCTATTGAAGATATCAAATAAACAGTCTATTGCTTCTATAAATTCTACAGTCGGTGCCACGTCTTCAAAACCTGCCATTTTACATTGATTCATCATTTTTAAAGCTGCAGCAACAGATGAGCTTAGCCTTAATGTTTGAGCTGCCAGTTTCACTTTCATCTTCTGATTTTTAAAATTGATATATGAGCTCGGGAAGTCAATTAACACTAAGTATAAGTCTTATACAGGTTTTTCAAATAAAAAATACAGCAACATCTACAAAAAAACTAGATCTTTAGCAGATTTGTCATGTATCGTCATAATACACCGGCATCAAATATCGCTCAAATGAGCAAATGTAAACAAGCTCAGGTTGAAAATGGCAGCTTTTCAAATTGTACAGGAAATAGATTGATATGTCCCATCTATATATCTATGAATGTGACCAAGTTATTCAGAAATTCTGCCAGGCTCATATGAATATTATATTATATTTTTTATGGTGCAAGAAAAACGTTGTTTTAAAAAAAATTTATTTTTAAGATGTAAAATTTTCTTTACTCTTTTTCCTCTGTATCAGGGCTCTTAGGGTGAATGAGAAAAATCATCATATTGGCAAGCTGGAGTTGCTGCAGAGCAGAATACAGCACCTCAATTTCTCCAGCTCTAAACTGTTGTGCAGAGTCCAAAAACACTTGCCGGCAAGACTCTTTTTTGCTTCGGGAACCCATAACATCTTAAAAAATGGATGTGTTTGTGTTACAGACGCCAAAATATGTTCCTTTGCCATATCGCCAATTTCTAATAAAAATTGAATCGGATCTTTAAACCCTTAAGGATTGCAGATGCCAAGGGTTTACAATGCACAAGTGGAGCGTTGAGAATGAATTGTAGTGAGTTCTGTAGGGTTAATAAGGTTGGTATAAGGTAGCACAAATAACAATTTAAAAAAAAAGTTAAAAAGTATTTTGGAATAACCTTAGAAATACAAAATACAGAGTACTCACTGAAAAAAGTATTTCAAATAATAATAAAAAAAATACATAACTTTCGAAGTATTTGAAGAAAGACGAATAAAAAATACGCCAAACGTATTTTTAATACATATTTCAGATACAAGTATTTGAAATACATACATGTACTGTGAGTGATACACATTTGTACGGCGAGCTCTAGCGACAAGATGTAAATAGAAAACAAACAGCATTAGATAAAATAAGCAAATTTTAACAAAGTAACATCATTATTTATTTATTAAACACCTGTATTTTTGATAGCTACAAATTTTTTAAATATAAACCAAATTTACATTTATTTAAAAATAAGACACCTTTGTTAGACAATCAACTTTAAGACTTAAGGTGTAACAAATAGCGGAGAAGCACGAGTTTTTCAACACAAATTTTATATCAAATCTTTGGCGGAGGCTCCTAAAGGGGCATCTTAAAATCAAAAAAATATTTTGCAGATGTTGTTGGCGTATTTGAGAAAAAGTGTAGTTTCCTGTTTTATTCTCTTTAGAGCACAATGTTAAAAACCATTTCTTAGTAGGTCAATCCATCTCCCAGGTTGTCCCATTATTATAACGTTTTTTTTACCAATGCTTTTATTAACTCGTCGTCTCTGTTTCTCTGTTTCTCTGTCTGTCTGTTTCTCTGTCTGTCTGTTTCTCTGTCTGTTTCAAATCTTGCAATCAATTTTTGAGTCACTTCCTGATGATAGATTTTTTTCAAATTTTGCATACATGCTCAAAATAGAAGACAATGCAATATTCAATTATTAGTTTTACAATAAGTCAATTAATTTAGTTAATTTTCTTGAGGGTTTTATCGAGGGGTTTCTTGAGGGGTTTCTTGAGGGTTTTCTTGAGGGTTTTCTTGACCACAAAACGCTAACCGACTGGCAGACTATTTTACCAAGTTAACACGAACCACACTCACTGACCGCGATTCTCAAGCGTGTACGAAATTTTCATGAAAATAGTTGAGATATTTAACTTCGATGCTTTTTGATGATATTTTTATTATTATTACCAATGCTTTTATTAACTCGTCGTCTCTGTTTCTCTGTCTGTCTGTTTGTTTCTCTGTCTGTTTCAAATCTTGCAATCAATTTTTGAGTCACTTCCTGATGATAGATTTTTTTCAAATTTTGCATACATGCTCAAAATAGAAGACAATGCAATATTCAATTATTAGTTTTACAATAAGTCAATTAATTTAGTTAATTTTAATTAATTTCGATATTTCGATATAATTAAGATATTTCGACTTTAATATAAAATAAAAGAGTAATATAAGAAAAAATTGATTGCAAAATTTGTGTTTTAATTACATATAAGAGCATTGGTTTTAAAAATTCGTTTTTAATTTACTTGTTACCATTTTTTACAAACTTTTATTTCATTGTAAAACCTTTTATTTACAATCTCTGTTTGTTTCTATGTATGTATGTGTGTGTGTCTTTCTCTGTACGCAAATCTTGAAAGTAAAATATAACCAGCTTTTTGACTAGCTAGGAAACTGAAACTTTCAACATAGCTTTATATTGGATGACAATACTTAATTCAATTAAAAAATTAATTTGAATCTTTTTCGTATTTCTAAATCGAGTGTATACCTATCTGAAATAAAAGTTTGTGTTGAAAAACTCGTTTTTTCATTTACTTGTTTAATTCTGAATATAATAATGAATAGCCAAGAGCTTATAATAAGAATATAAGATTTTTTTATAAAAGAAAAGTTAACTACTTAACTTAAAAGATGGCTTGATTACAAATGTTGAAAATAGATTTCTGCACAGCATATGCTGGCGAAATTAGTTGCTTAGATTTACTTTATTTCAAAATAATTAAAAAAAACTCTAGCTGCCAGCATTGATAGATTATCAAGCAGACCAGAAGTTATTTTATATCTTGCTTTTCCAAAGGCCTTTCTTGTAACAATCCGAAAAAATCTTGGAAAGCGCCGATAAACACAATTTGATAAGAACAAATATTTTTTCCTGTAAAACCTGCCTGCGCCCTGCGCAGAAACACATAAAAAGATTGGAGAGCAAGCCAATCAATTTATAAAGCTTGTAAATTTATACCAAAGATTTTAATTATTGTTTTTGAGCACAAATAATTAAATTTCCTGAACATGACGAAAATATCCATTCTATTTTATTAGATTCTGTCTTCATTTTAAGACACTTTTTTTAATGTTATTTTCGGCAGATGGCGAGCAGCATTAAAATTTGTTTTTGCTGCTTACCTATCAGAAAACTATAAAACAGTAGCGCAAAATAAACATTTTTTTGCCAAAAGCATTTCTTATCTAGTTGAAGTGCCTTTTCGGTTTGAAATCAAGCGGCAAACGTTTTGCACACGCGTAATTAGAACCGCTTATGATCAAAAGTACCACGATTTTTGTCTAGTTAGTTAATCAATAGCCGAATATCAAATGACTACTGACTTATGCTTGTGGCGGAAAAAAGCTTTTGGCTGCAGAGAAATGTTTACCGAGAGATCCTAGCACAGTGAATGAGATATTTTTAGTCCAGCTTCACTTTCGACCGTCAATTTGTTATTCCCAGTGATAAATTTTATTGTCGAAATATTGTAACGAGTAGGCAGTTTTGTTTTATGTTTTCTCTGTTTCACCTTGCCGCGTCGAACAGCCAGGTAATTAGTTTTCTTTGTATACAATTTTACCCGGAGTTAAATAAAATAATAATAATAAGCTGGAATAGAACACAGGAACGCTGCATTATTATTTTAAGTTCGATGAACGGGCGTGTTGTGTTGTTGTTGTTGATACTGATGAAGAAATAAAGAGGCTGGAAATAGATAGAATTCGTGGAAGTTTACTACGCATTTGTGTTGGATAACTTGTTATAATAATGAATGATCTTATTAAATTATAAGTATTTATAAGCCAGTTAACAAGTACGCCTGTCATACTGGTAACTAGTAATAGTAATAGTAATATCAACAATACTAACAATAGAAAACATCATATATAGTATATAGTAATAGTAGGAGTAGTGTATGAACGTGTCTATATAAATACACTTTTGTGTATCGATATCGTTCTTTATTAATTATACTCATACTCTCAAGCTAGAGCTAGGCTGAGTGTGACGTGAGACGCAAATTAGTCGTATCTATATTTTAAAATTATCTTATCATTGTCATATGAAAATCTATTTAAATTTAATTAATATTACTGGTCGCCTTCAGTAATATAGAAGGACAGTGTGGATCTATCTCTAAATTCTAAGAAGGACCATGGATAACAGTTGGCTGGTAGGGAGATTTTCAAGTCGAGTAGACTCTTGAACAAGCGAAGAATTAATTTTAGAGGGTAGATTGAAAATAATCTGTTTGCTTTCAGACTTTTGCACAGGTTGGAATGGATGAGAAAGTTTGGTCTGTTATTGTTTTTATTCTGGCTCTGGTCCCGTGGATATCTTATTGCTTCATGCTCTTCTTTTTTGCAATTTCTCTGCTTTATGGGTGAGTTTTTGTTTTTCTTGTTACATCATGTTCTTTATATGAATTCAGTTCATCTAATTTATTAAAATCTATTTTAAATCCATTAATAACATATAAAAATACTCTCAAAAATACGAAACATACTTTGGTACACTTTAAATTACTTAAATTCATTAAGAAGAGTTTTATTCAAATTTATTATAAATCTTAAATTGTTTAATTCATGCTCTTGATTACACGATTTCTTAATAAATCTGATTTGAGTCCTGATTTAACAATCACAATTAAAAACAATTATGCTGTCCTTCAATCATTAATTGCTTTACGTTTTGGACATTTAATTGTCTGTACATAATGTTCATCAGAGTAATTATTTTAATGGATCATCTTACATAATAATAGTAAACAAACAAACAAATAATAATAATAAACATTAAAGAAATAATTACTAGGAAACTGACTGACTGACTGACACACATACAAGAATTTTTTTCTTCTGTGTACAAGTTGGTATGTAAATACAGTGAAATTACTTCTTATTTCTGGCCTATTAACATCTATATGTGTTTATGAAGACAGTTTTAGTCTAATTTAGAGGATAAACATGAAACTAGGACTGCCATTCTTTGAAATTTTTATTGCATTGACAATGAGAACATTCTTTTGATTGTTAAGCCATACCAAACCATGCCCAGCCTATTGGATGTAAGTCTGTTTAAGGAATTTCATCAGCTGGGCTTATTTGAAGCTTCTAGAATGAATAAATAATCATATGTTTATCTGTTAGAAATGGTTTGATAAAAGAAAGATTGTACTCTGTTTCTGACTCTTCACTTATGAAGGAGAGATTCTATTGATTGATTTCTTTCACTTTTTTAATAGTAATATTTTAGTTATTTTCAAATTATAACTTCTTTTATCGAGCTGAAATTAATCAATATTTGATTATAATTTTAATTTTTTTCATAAATTACCAATAACTTTATGTCGAATGGGAGATGTTTGTTCTGTATTTTCTAATTGGAATGCATACACAACAGGGTGCTTGTATTCATCTCTTTCCTACTACTGTCACTCTATCATACAGAAGTCATCTGATGTATCAAATTACTGAAATATTTGATTGTAATGGTAAACAGATGTTAAAATTGTGTGTTGACATTTTTAATGAATTTATAAAAATTGATTTTGAAAAGTTTAATGGGAAAAATTTTGATAATTTGTTTTTATTATTAAAACATTAAATTATGTAATATATACTATTTCAAATGAAACGTTTACAGTTTGTCTGCAGCATCATATATTAGCTCAAGTGTGGTTGGCTTCCCAAATTAGCTGTCATTATTTTTAATGAGTGCATCAATTTTGTACTCCATTTTTCCCTGTCTTGCAATGACGAATTCCTATCTTTGTCTATTTTTAGAAGTCATTAATTAAGGAGCGCTCATTTTTTTTTAAATTTAAAATCTGTATGGGCGAGAATAAAGGAGCTCACAATTTGATTTTATTTATAGAATAGATATGAATTGAATTCGAAATAGCCCTCCCTGGCTGCTGCGCTGAGCATGTTGGAAAAATTGAGCCTTTCACTTGCTACTACACGATACCACCCTCGATCAATTTTCGTTATTAAAGTCTCTAGGTGCACTTAGCAATGTGAACTATTGATTTAGCATCTTGGTAATGGTAATTTATTGTCATCAAGATAAAATACGATACAAAACATTTAAAAATAACTTGCATTGTTTGTTATACATTTTAATACGTCAAACATAATAATTACATAAATTGCATCATTAAAAGGTTGAAAAATGTTTTAAGTAAAACTATTTTCTGAGGGGTTTATTTCAGATGGGGATAGATAGAAGGGGTTGATTTTGCCCTGGTCTCAGTTTAGGACAGGCTCCTAGGATCTGGAGGGGCTGCAAGTATTTTCTTGACATGGATATACACATTTAAATGCTATCATTACGAACAACAATCACCAGCAATCAACGCTCTAAATCCCCGTCCCACTTGGTTCTTGAATTAATTTCTTTTTTAATTATGTTTCTTATGACCTCCAAGACCACCGCGTGCGGCACACAACATTGCAGGTGACCTTACCCTTGCCCTACCTGCCGGCACCTTGTCTCGTAGGTTTTTATTCTAAAGTTATTATTAATCTTCACTTTTTTTTCAAATGTTTCCATGGAGACCGTTTAATTTCCGGAGCACGATTGTAAGAGGTATCCACGATCGGAGAGTAATTCAATTTGCCGTTATTTTAAGCATCATCGTAAATAATAATGTGCACTAGTGTGCACGTGTTCGTGCATTGCTGTTTGTTTTGTGCCTAATGGGCGAGCATAAATGTTTGGGTATGTTGGTGAGTTAGTTACTGTGTGGGTTAGGGGGCGTATGAGAGGGTTGTGTAAAGGTTGGTTTATTATTTTATGTCCGCGTGCGAGTTATTTGATTTTGTTGAAGAATGGTATTTAAGTAAGCATTGCTTTTGAAGTTCGCATATTGATTAGGTACACCTTGAATGTGCATAATGGCATGCATAAACATACAAGTACTAGCCTGCACATGCACAGCACACACTCTGGTAATAAGTTAACCCCTCAACTTTACAATGGAACCAACCGGATAGCACTGGTCCCTGTGGTATTCAAAAGTCATTCTTCTCATAATTAAGCTTTGCATTATTTGGCCACTCCTACATAGAAGCTATTTTTTATTAAATGTTATTTGTTATCTAATTGACTGATTTTTAACTGAATAATTTGGTTATGAATGAACATGATATGAATGAAATATCTATTAGTATATGTTTGCCCAAGTACAGAAATAATTTAGAGAGGTTTTCTAAATCCATTACCATTGGATCTCACTAATATAAGTAGTTGACATTGAAGTGTATTAATAGTTTATGACAATTCTAAAGTGTGGATGAGTGGGTAGGCGGGTGGATAGATATTTGTGTAGGTGGGTTGGTAGATGTTTGTGTAGGTGGGTTGGTAGATGTTTGTATAGATGGGTGGGTAGATGTTTGTGTAGATTAAGAAGTTATGAGCATTCTTGAATGTGGAGGCCAGTGATGTACATTTTTGAATGTGCAATAGTGATAGATACATTTTATTAGCTTTTATGTTTCACATTCAATTCAAAGTCAACCTGGCAGCCTGAACACTCAAGTCACTGATGACTGAAAGATTTGTTTGAATTGCTGATAATGGTTTTAGCATGACTCACTTAGTTATTGAACGTTTCTAGGTTGTATAAATCACTGTGAGCTTTTATTGTTTTGCTAAGAGCCTGTATTAACTTAATTTCTAACTCTTAGTGACCTGAGCTATATATTCTTACCTGTTCATGTATCTAAAGTACATATTCAAGCATGTGCACTAACTATGTATTTATTGTGTATATTATTACCTGTACGTTATAGTGCATGTTTGTACTTGTACATGTCTCTATAGTACCTAAACGTTAATGCTTTTTTCTTCTTTAATTCGATGGGACAAAATCGGAAGTGGCGCATCCAAGATGGGGTGCCGGCGGTTTGCTGTTAAACTTCAAAGCCATTCCTAAAAAATGTTGAATTAAAGAAAATACTCGATAAATTGGTTCTAGTGTTAATAAAAACACAGAAGGATCGAGATAGTATCTATGTAGAATAGCCATTAACTATCTATAGAATTTAATTTGAAATGACAACATAAATAAAAGGCTGATTGTAGTTGGAAGTGGTTAAGCTACTTAAAGAAAATGGATGCAAATTTGTGTCTTGTTTAGTTCACAAAAAAATGTAGGGCAAGAGAAGCCTTTGAAAATTGGATAATTGTGTTCCCTAAAGTTAATAATTGAAAAAATGTCAGAGAATAATTGAATGAACAATAATAAAATTAACTTAAGTACCAAAAAATACTTTTGAAAAGATGTAGGATGTTATTAGGAAGATATAAAAAGAAATCGTGATTTAGTTATTTTGACAAAAATACAAAGAAGCAAGCATTAGAGAAAATAATTTAAAATCTTTATGAAAACTGTGTTTTTTTGTAGAAACAGGGTTTAACATTGGGGGTCAAAGAGGTGGCACAAAAAATTTTAAGCCACACTGAAGAAAGCAAGTGTAATTTTTGTGAAACAGAAAAATATCTAAATAATAATTATTAATATGTTATTATTGAAGATCGCAATTTATATAGCGCTGTGTGCAGTAGAAGTGTGGCTTAAAGGGTTATTTGTCTCTACTCCTAATATCAATACTTTGTTTGAAATATTTGAAGATGTATGCATTTTAAAATTACCAATTTATCTATGGTAAAATATACTCGCTAATTGAAATACATTACTGAAGCTTACAGGCAGTGACCCATGATGGGGGGGGGGAACTTTCTTGAGGCACCATCTTGCTTCTGTCTGCTTGTTTTTCTTAATATTCAATATGAAATGGGGATAATAAATAAAATAAATAAAAAGATTTTATAAACTTTCTACTCTGGGTGTGCACCACTGAAAATCAGTTATATTACTCTACAACATTGTTCTACTACATTTTTTATTACATTTTCTGCTACGTTGGTTGTTCCGTATTCTTATTTATGTTTTACAATTTGTCTTGTTTACTTCCCTGCCTGGTTATGTTAAATATGTCAAGAGCGTTTTTTTTTAAACTTATTCAGTTGTCTTATCGGATGGTTATAAATTTATTTTAGGCCAAAATTTGAATGAAAGGTTTCATTGTGTGAACACATATTTAGATATTATTAAAATTGTGGACTAGTAATTACTTGTGCAATTAAATTTTCTTAATTAGTTTGTTTTTTATGCACCATCGTGTACGAATGCATTAAATAGAAATTTATTTCAATAAAGCCATCTCCGTTTTCTATTCCTCAACCATCATGATATTTTTATATTTTTACACGTATTTGTTTTAGATTTTATTTGAGATTTGATTAGTCTTAAATCATAAATAAATTTGAAATAATTCGACATCAGCGTGATGATTTGATCGGTAGGAAAGACCGGTCGGTGTTCAATTGCTATGGGAAACAATTTTTTTTCTTTTTTATTTTAAGACTAAAAAGTAGAAATTAAAAGTATATATAAACTAAGCATGGAAGTTTGATGTTCAGTTTTTTTCATTTTCGTACAGTTTAGAAAATAATTCTTTTCCGAACGTTCGGTTTTAATCGGTTTCGGAATTTTTTTTTTCAAATTTCTGATAGTTCTGGGATATTCTGAAGTTTTTCGAAATATTCACAACACTTCCGAAAATTATTATTCGGTTTTTGAGGAAATGTTACGACAACTAACGGAATATTTAACATTAAATTAAAAATAACACTTGAACGACGGGAAATGCTATGAATGCTATGAAACAAATAAATTAATTTTATTTGTGGTGGTTCTTTATGAATACAAAATTCAGTTTATTCTATATATCCCATTTTAACAGAAGAAGCATCTCATGTATTTGTTTATAGTTAAAGTTATTTTATACTTTTTTTTCAATATACGAAGGGTTTTTAAAAGTTTTTTTTCATATGCTTACAGAAGGTTGAATCATTTTTTAACAAATGTTGTCATTATTTTACATTTTACGAGAAAAACACAGTGGTGTAGCCTAGGTTCAACCGCCAGGGGTAGCTGGGCCAAAAGCCACACCCCCTCCCCTTAAAAAATTAATAGGAAAATGGGGAAAGAAAGAAATAGAAAATTGGGTATTATATTTATACAAGCATATGAAAAAAGCTTTTAAAAATCATTCTTATATTGAAAAAAAATTATAAAATAATTCTTTGGCCCTTGTGGAGCTAGCAAGTAATATGCATGGCTGCTAGCAGTGCCGCTAAACACAGCATACATTGTTAAGTGGCTGCTGGTCTCTTCTGTAAGTGGCACTAAAAAATGAATGTACTTTTTTAGCTCTTTTATTTCGGCCACCATCACAGGCTCAGAGAATGTCAAATAGTTTCGAAAGAGTTTAAAGATGCATCTGTTCGTGACCTAGAAGTCTAAATGACATTGTGCCACATAAAAAATTATCAAATTATTATTTCCAGTTTCCCTGTTTAGATTTTCAAGCATACGTCTATACTAAAAGTAACAAAATTAATGGAATCATTTAAGAAAATACAATTTTAATTTTTATAGTTTATCATTAAATATGTAATATTGTTCCAATCCGACATTTTTCTTGCTGCAAAGTAAATAAAAGTTTCATTCGTAATCTGCTGAACTTCGAGAAAAGTTCTTTTTTTAAAAGAAAGCATAAAAGGATTCTAAAGATATTTGGTAAAAATATAATATTCATTTTTACTCCAGTGAATATGCATATATATATATATATATATATATATATATATATATATATATATATATATATATATATATATATATATATATATATATATATATATATATATATATATATATATATATATATATATATATATATATATATATATATATATATATATATATATATATATATATATATATATATATATATATAATGACTAATGCCTTGTTAAACATTGTAAAACTTCATTTTTAAATTACATTATTTCCTGTGATATTTTGCTCGAAATGTTTTTACTAAAAGCATATTTAAAAACAATATTATTGCTATTTATGTAACTTTTTAGCTAATTTTATACTAAAAAAAGAACAGCAGTTTAGACGTAACATTTATTTATGGTTTTATGGTGTTCTGACCTGGACAGCACGTTGTGAAGCTTACAACGAACGCATCTCTTACCCCATGTGTAAAGCTCCACTTATTGTTTAGTTGTTAGGTAATCTCTCAGATAAGCTGTTGTGGAAATTGGTAAGCACAAGATCTATGTATATATGAGTGTGCATATATATTTGTGTGTATTGTGTATGTGTGTATGTATATATGTATGTATGTATGTATGTATGTATGTATGTATTATTATTATACAGGTTTTTTTTATATAGCGCTTTTTTACAAAATAAAAGTCGCAAAAGCGCACTGCACAATTAAACGGAAACGAACAATTCTGTCTTGAGCTGCTCTGGAAAGACACTAAAAGGCATCGTGGGATCTTTCAGAGCGGTGGGAAGGCTATTCCAGGCCACAGGACCAACCACAGAAAAACCACGCCTGCCAATCGTCACAGGGACAAGTAGATCGCCGGGTGACGCTGACCGGAACACCCAATTTCTGAAGATAGACAGGAGCCATGCCATGGAGACATTTGAAGATATTTGATATTTGTATGTATGTATGTATGTATGTATGTATGTATGTATGTATGTATGTATGTATGTATGTATGTATGTATGTATGTATGTATGTATGTATGTATATGCATAATGCGTATATCCAATCACATTTCAGCAATTTAATTGTTAAATAATCCTGTTTGTAGAAGGAAGGAAACTAAAAATGAATTCCATATTTGAAATATTTTAATAGGAACCTGCAAAGTCATTTAATAAGTGATTTATTTATAATAGTTTATTGTCCTTTACACCAGGTGTTTTACGACTCAAATGGCATGTAGGAAATATCTCGATGTACTTCCTGTCACAATCATAATTTGACCTTGTTTTACCTTCCCTCTTCCTTCATCCAGGCTTTGGACTGGCTTGCAAAAGCGAGGCAGAGTTTTTAATAAGTAATGAGATAACCATATAATTTGGTGGGTGGGGCCCATGGATTTAAAGCAAACATCAACTACCACGTCCCAGAATTACTGAAAGCAGGTGCTCTTCAATAAAATTATAAGGAGGCCATTTTTTTAAGCAGAGTCATTTATGGTGGGATGGATGGCTCTGGATGGACAAATAAACAATAAGTAAAAAACATGAAGAATAAAAAAACAAGTCATACAGTTTCGAAAACATTTAGCACTACAACAGCTCTGGAATAATTGCAGCAACACTATGAAATAACTATAGCAACATGTGGATTAACAGCAGTTAAACTGTGGATTAACAGCAGTGGATTAATAGCAGCAATACTGTGGATTATTAGCAGCAACACTATGAAATAACTGCAGCAACACTGTGGATTAACAGCAGTAACACTATGAAATAACTGTAGCAACACTGTGGATTAACAGCAGTAATACTGAGGATTAACAGCAGTGATACTGTGTGGATTAACAGCAGCAACACAATGGATCAAGAACAACAAGTTCATAAATAACCTCAAACAGAAAGAGCCGCATCTTCAACACAGATCTTAATTTATTTATTTCAATATATATTATTTGGATGTGTGGAGATTTTAAGAGGATAAATAATGAAACATATTTGAATTTTAAGATAATTTTATTACTGTTGTCTGTGTGTAAGAGGTCAGTGAGTGGTTGATTTCTTTTTCATTTACTGAAATGGTGATGGTGGGTGATGATAATGATTATTGAAATAGTACAAGTGGTTTATTTTTTTCATATTCAATTATTTAAATTGTATGCTTAAGTGTTTTTTTTAAAGAATAAATTCTATCTTTTTGAATTTCTTTAACGGACAGTGAATAATTGTGTAACATTTATCTGCACTGAGGTATAGAAACCAGAGAGATGGGCGTTAGGCGAGCTGCTGTGATTCAATATCAAACTTTCCACATTGCATTGATATCTGCATTGACGATATGCTCTTCATTTCATGATTGTTTATATAAGATTAACAAATTTCTTTTTATAGTTTTTTGTGCACTCGCTCGGTGGTTTAAGTCTGAAATAGTGGTGTGTGGAAAATACCGATCCTCTTTCCTTTTCCACTTCTCCCTTACCTAGATTTAGGATTGTCTTGCAGTAAGCGAGACGAGACGAAGTTTGCCTTGATTTTTTTATAATAATTTATAGTCCTTTACACCAGGTGTTTTAAGACTCAAATAGCAGTGTCTAGGAATTATTAAAGTGATTCCTGTCGCGGCTCATAATTTGACCCTTTTAATTTCCCTCTTCCTTTATCCAGGTGTTTTATTATTATTATTATTGCCAGCTCATTTGTCTTGGCGTGACATTAAATTAACTTTCGTAACCAGTATGCTATTTATATTTTTATCTTATGACGGTTCTTCTTGTCATTCTAATCTGTTCACTCTCGTTGAGTTGTCAATCACTTGATATCATTCAACACGACACACACAAGCACAGTGCATTAACACGTTTTTTAAGGTCATCGCAACCTCTTGTACAGCCCCGCACCTTCTCGTACACCCCCGCACCCTCTTGTACACCCCCGCACCCTCTTGTACGGCCACTGCACTTTAAACTATCTGCCTTCATAAATTTTAGTTGATGATCACTGGTGGAAGTAGTTGACTGGACTTTAAAACCACTTTAACGTGCATTGAGCATAAATTTTTTTTAAATATACTAGGAAGGCGTGTCAATACAACACAATACAATACAATACAATACAATAAAACCGTCGTTTAGCGCCTAACTGCCTAACAACGACTTAAACAAAAACTAGAGTCTTGCATGAAGGTGAATCTTCACTTACTTACCTGCATGCAACGAACGAATACTTTTTTTCTGTACATTTATTACGAAATTGTGTTTGATGGATGAACGACTAATTGGTTTTAATGAGACAAAATTGCTTATCTAGTGTTGACTAGACTTGACAAATTGTTATGCTTGCTCCCTGGTCTTGTCAGTCAGTCAGCATATAATATGTTTTTGCTATGTTTTTTTATTTCTCACCATTCTCGAAACCTGTAGTAGTAGTAGTAGTAAGTGAGTAAATAAGTGAGTAAATAAGTGAGTAAGCAAGTAAGTAAATAAGTACGTAAGGTAGTTAGATTTATCGTCATTTTTGTTTTTTTTTCTAGGAGGCTGAAGATGCACAAAGTTTCAATACCAGACGAGGAAGATCTACCAGGTGTGTCCATTGTTAAACCTCTCATGGGTGTTGACCCCTACTTGGAATTCAATCTTGAAAGTCACTTCACTCTCAGTTACCCACAGGTAGTAGCCGTGTACGAACCTTCGAGTATTTTAATTAATTATAAATATGAACTTTCAAATATTTTAATTAATAATTACCTGTCTGATTTGTTAAAATAATCCTAATTATTTTTTTCGTTATTTGTTAACATGTGAGCACGGGCGACTGCTTATTTGGATGTGATATGAAACTGCATGGACCTTTAGGCTGTCTGTCGTCGTCAGCACAGACAGCTTAGCCCAAATGGGCGCGGTTTTTTTCTTACCAAAAAATTATGACTAATTGTCCCTTCCATTCAGGACTACGCTAAATGAAACTGGAATATTATAGGTTAAATAACTTCAACTCAGTAATCTTCACTACTTGTTAGATTCACACACACTCTGAGAGTAAACATCGCTCTGAAAAGAAGTTCGCACATATGTATACACAAGCACACAGGCAGACAAGCAAGCATGTGTTCATTACAGCTAATCTTCCTGTCAAGGTCACTAGAGCTCTATCTAACCTGTTGGGCTTTCTCTTGTTTATTGATATGTATGTATTCACTATTCACGGCATATTTCCAGGAACATAACACCAGTTGCAGTTCTTCTTCAATTGTTGTCTCTCGATATACATAATAGGTATTCATGTATGGGCGGGTGAATGGAGGAGAAGAGAAACGGATAAAAATAAAGAGAGGAAAAGAAGGGAAGAGGGAAGCGATGTATTGTTGATGATAATATGATGATGATCTGCCCTGATGAAGCAGGAGGTATTATTTCATATTTCTAATACCGGAGCTCTTCTTTCGTGCATCATCTCGTCACTGTCATCGAGCAGTGAATCTGTTTATTATCATCATCAGAATTTATTCATTCATAATTTAATATGATGTACGACATGAGTACTCGGATCGAGTTTGCATTCACAGATCGTAGAAGAAGCGCATTATGTTGTATATATTTATAAATATAAACCTGTCTCGTCATACGTCATCAACACAAATGACAGTTCATGTACACAAAGGTCAAGTGTGCTCACGAAGTTTAAACTTTCAGCACACTTTACCTGGCTCCTGTTTAGATATCGGTTTGAAAATATTAAAGCTAGCCGATGTTGGGAAATGTTATGACAGTTTTCTCTCTTTGTCCTGGCACCATCGTCAACACTTCATCAGCATTATGTCTTCGACTTGTCCTCAGAGGCGATCAGTTGACCCCTACAACGAGGAAGGCAACAGGGAATTAAACTCTTACGACCACAGGCGAAGAGTTCGGTTGTTTTTTACTCGGCCAGACTGTTGTACAAAACCAGATGACAGACTGGGAGGAATGGAGTCACAAGAACCACGGGAACCTTGTTTACTTGAACCTTTCCTGCTCGCACGCTCGTTTCATAAGCATAGCAGATATGCGCGCACCGATATTAATAAAACAAATAAAAAACAAATTAAATTAAATTAAAATCCACACAAGTGGCTGGTTATGGTGAACAATTAAGATAGTCATTGCTCCTAAATACCTTAAAATTACATTGTTCTCAAAAGTAAAGTGCAATTTCAGCAAAGGAAGCTAAGCTAACCTTCATCTGAGTATTATTTGATTTATGTTCTGCCTTTCCTTTTCATAACACAATGGAAGCTTTTTTGTGTGCAAAGTTGCCTGTCACTTTGATATCATTGCTACAGCAGTTTTTTAACCGATTGTCTGTTTAAAAAGTTGGCTTATTTCACGAAACCACGTTAGCGCAACACATTGTTATTTGTGGTTTTATTGACAAATGTCACGCCAGCGTATCAATTATCATCACGTTGACTAGTAGACGACGAGGCTGTCATAAAAGTGCAAGTACTATGGGAAAAATTAACTTTATCGAGTTTTGTCTGCAATTGAGCGTTCTCTTTTATGACTAGTGTGAATAATACTGAATAATATTCAATTCAGCCAGAATGGAAAATCAAGACATCCAGATGAATAAAGTTAACTTCTAATTAAGTATAATAGTATAATATAATCTCGACTGAAGCATATGGGTGTTTATAGTTTTTATGCTATCCTTAGAGAAAGAGTTTTTTGAGGATTTAAAAAAAGATTAATTAACGTTCTTCTGACTGAATAAATTTGGACAAAACCTTTCTAATAAAGAAGTTTATTTTTTTTATTGCGTTTTCTGCATTGTGTATTCGCATGTTTGTAGTGTAGTAATGTATTATTATTATGTGGAATTATGTTTTACATATTGAATCTACTTATTCATGTAACAAATTATATTTAATTTAATGTTATTGCTCATTTGTATATTCACACAATCTACAAATTTGTTTTTTGTTTGTTTGTTTCAGTATGAGCTGCTTTTATGTGTCGAAGATCCAATGGATCCTGCCATAGGGGTGGTTAAGAAACTACAAAAACGATACCCTAACGTCGACTGCAAGTTATTCACTGGTGGAAAACAAGGCATACAAAACCCCATGGTATTCAACATGTGCCCTGGCTATGAGGCAGCCAGATATGATGTCGTCTGGATTAGCACCAGTAGAATTCAAGGTCATAATTTGTTTTCATTTTCCTTTCTCTCTCTCTCTCTCTCTCTCTCTCTCTCTCTCTCTCTCTCTCTCTCTCTCTCATTGTTTTCTCATTTATTTTTATTCTTCAAAAGTAATTTTATATTTATAACTTTCAGTTGGTTCAATAAAAACAGGACGCAACTACGGGGGTCGAGGGGGCGAAGCCTCCCCTAGAAGGTATTTCGCCCCCTAGAAAATTTTATGATATGTAGTTTTTTTGAAATTTATAAACCTGTTGACCGTTACACAAGTACATAGCTGGATAAAGCAGCACATTCCCCCCCCAAATTCTAAGATATGTAACTACCTTTTCGAACTTTATAAAACTGTTAACTGTTATACAAGTTCATAGCTGGATAAGGCAACGGATTTCGCCCCCCCCTGAAAAATTCTAAGACAAGTACTTTTTTGAACTTTTTAAACCTGTCAACCTTTAGCTAGATAAGGTAGCGTATTTCGACCAACCTCTGAAAATTTTAAGATATGTACTTTTTTGAACTTTATAAACCTGTATACTGCTGTTATACAGGTACATAGCCGGCTAAAGCAACATATTTTTCCCCCTTAAAAAAATTCTAAGATTGGTTCTTTTGATATGCTTTTATTAACTTTCATTTGTCCGGAAGCCCATGGGATGTCCGCGGACTTTTTGAGGCTCGGAAGATCATTATAAGATTTACCTACTTCAAAACAATTTATAGATTAGTTGAAAAAAAATAAAATTTAAGAAATAAAAACTACTTGAAAATAAATTAAAGAAACATATTATAAAGACGACAAAAATTTTCATCGTCATAGTAACTACAAACATCATTTGTTTACTATTCACCGGGGTAATATTTTCACGACATGATGTCGCTATGAAATTTTTCAGCTATCTTAAAAACATGTTTTTAATGTTTTAAATTACTTTCACTTGTTTGAAGTGTATAAGCCTATTAACCGTTATACAAGTACATAGCTGGGTAAGGCAGCGTTGTTCACTTATTTATAAAAATTCAGTTAAATTTTACTTTAGTGCTTGTGAATTAATGAATGATAATTATAATTAGCTGATTGGGATGGGCAGTCGGAGGTTCATTTTCCAAAAATTTTCTTAAACCTTGTTTTTATTTATTTTACATAAAAGCACTTTTTTTTTTAAATCCTTGAAAGGGGCAACCCTGCCCTTGGTAGAATATTGCATTGTCATCGGGTTTAGAGCTGTATTAAAAGTTTTAGAGCCATAACATGTCGGAAAATTGTCTAAAATTCGATTGCAAGATTTATCCGGACAGAAAGACAAACAGAGACAAAAGCGAGTTAAGTAAAAACGTAAAATAATAAACGATATGAGTGTTGCTGATGCGCCATGGTTTCACATATAATGTTTACATTGTGTTTTCAACTAACGATATAATTTTAGTGTTTTTTAATCGTTTTCATTTTGCCCCCCCCCTTTAACGATGGCTAGCCCCCACCCCCAGATCATGATGTCTAGTTGCGGGCCTAAATAAAAAGAAACCTGTTGTGATGATATTCTTATTCCTTAATACTTTAGCTCTGAGTTTCAAGACTCTAGTTTTTTGTGGCATCTGGAACACACATATTATAGCATGTTAAATGCATAAATATAAGATGTTATTTGATATGTATACAATGATTTATACTTATATGCACCGAATTGAATTACAACCATTGCAGTTAACCCCTGCACTTAACCATAAAAATTCACTATTTTTGGACGTGTATTTGTTTCCCACAGCTAAAAATGAACAGAATCATCTGTTTGCACCTAATTTCCTTCCTCACAGTAACTCTTTTTCATTTCCTAATGAAGTTCCATTTGATGCACAGGAATGTTTGGCATTGAATACATGAATCTATGCTTCATTCTCTTTCATTTTTTTTGCTTTCCTCATTTGAATATTGTTTGATTTTTTAATCAAATGATTGAAATTCATTCCTTAACAATTTCTAAAGCAAAATTATCTACGTGGAAACACAACTTCAAA
Source organism: Erpobdella octoculata (assembly GCA_963978895.1). NCBI lineage: Eukaryota > Metazoa > Annelida > Clitellata > Hirudinida > Erpobdellidae > Erpobdella > Erpobdella octoculata. Next base: position 33,028,767 of record OZ022242.1, on the reverse strand, counting down.
AATCGGGGGGGGGGGGGGTCCCACCATTTATTACATCTTTCAACTTGTTAGATAATTTTAAAAAAACTTTAATTGTTTTGAATCATTTAAAAGTTTGTCATGTGTTGTCTTTTGAGGTGTGTTTGTCCACTTGTTGTTTGGGTGTCTTATAACGTAATTGGTTTTATCGGATTTGCTTGGATGCTGAAGTTTCATTTTTTTTTTAAAGTCTGTCCTCACAGGCTGAGCCCAGCATAATTTATAAATTATCATTATTATTAGTATTGTAAATGAGATGAACATTTTATTTTTTTTTTAAAACAGCAAGCACTGAAATCTTGCTGGACATGGTAGCAAAGCTGAGCCGGCCGAACGTGGCACTCGTCCATCAAATCCCGTTCACGACCGATCAACAGGGATTCGCGCATGCCGTCGAAAAAGTTTGTCTTTTTTGGCTATTGGAGTGGACGTGCTCTCGAACAGATGATGATGCATTTCCTATGTCTTGATTTGTTACTTTTGAACTTAATTATTCATCGTTGCTATTGCTATCGTGAATCACTATTGTCATCATTATCATCATCGTCGTCGTCACCATCGTCGTCGACGTCAGCATCGTCATCGTCGTCGTCAGCATCATCATTTCTGAATGTACTTAGACTTAGACTAGTGTCTTTAACCTTTAGTATTAATCATCTTCATCTGCTTTCTGTCTCATTCTGGGCTGTTTTTGTTTCAGTGTTATCATCACATGTTTATACCATTTTGAGATCTTTGCACTGTGTTATCTTATCACCATCACATGAATATCACGAAGTACACAAATGTTAAATTTTTATTTTAAATGTAGAAAGCGATATTTTTTTTAGATAACTCGTAAAAGTTAATCGGTCTCCACTCTAATTCCTATCTCGAACATTATTAAATACAGGTGTATTTCGGCACCACGGTGGCTCGGTTCAACCTGGCATTTCACTCATTGGGCATTAGTTGCTTCACAGGTATGTCCTACCTGGTCAAAAAAGATGAACTGGAAAAACTCAACGGTCTTTCATGGTTTGGTCGATTCCTGGCAGAAGATTACTTTCTCGCTAAATATCTCCACGACAAGTCTGTTAACTTTCTCTGGCATTATTATTTTATTTCAATATATTTACTATTTTATTTTGATATATTTACTATTTTATTTCAATATATTTACTATTTTATTTTGATATATTTACTATTTTATTTCAATATATTTACTATTTTATTTTGATGTATTTACTATTTTATTTCAATATATTTACTGTTTTATTTCAATATATTTACTGTTTTATTTCAATATATTTACTATTTTATTTTGATATATTTACTATTTTATTTCCATATATTTACTATTTTATTTCTATATAATATTTCATTGTATTACAATATTTATTTTTGTTTGCAATTGTTCATCAGTGGCTGGAATAGCTTCAGGTGACTGAACTGTTTCTGTAGATGATGCTGGCTGGCATTGTTATGATGGTGAAGTAGTTGTCACACAATACAATGTCTGTCTGTCTTGACTCATTTCTTGCAACATTCCGTTATATGAAGAGAGGAAGAGACATGGCTTTTTTAGCGCATTTTTATAAAAACAGCGTAATAATAAAACACTTTAAGCCGGCTGGCTGGTGAGGAAAATAAACTCGAAAACTAGACACCGTAGACAGTTCGGGTTTTGTGCCAAAAAGTTATTCTGGAGGCGATATTTTTTATTTCTCAGCTGAGATCATTTGTTTCGCCACTCAGCTACTGTTTGATGCGATTAATAACTAATTTAAAATAACGATAATATTAGTCAATCAAATTATAAAACTGATATAATTCAAATAAAAATCTGAAAAGCGACTATTAAGAAATTTATTTGAGATTTAGTTTGCCTTCAATGTTCAAACGCCAAGAAATATTTAAAAAAAATTATGGTTCATTTTAAGTGTAAAATATAAATTGTAAAAATTACTTATTTACTTGCCAAATCGCAAGTATTTAGTATTTATAGCTTTATAAAATAGAGCAAAGTTAAGCATTTTAATGTGTTAGCCAAAAATGCGCTGTATAAAACGAGGACTTTTGTAATTTTTTGCTCTATCAAGGGATCGAGCATCTGTGGTATGTTAAATTCCATTGGGCCACCACTTCCTGGTCATGCAAATGACGGCTTGGCATTCCGAATTATTCTCGAACATCACAAAGGCTCGAGGCTGCGCTCGGAAAATGTCGAAAATATTTTTTCTGGACGTCTTATCGAGTCAGTGACAGATTACTGGTCTAGAATGTCATCAGGCAGATCCAGCTGCAGAGGATGGGCAAAGCAGCTGATGCTTAGAAGACCAGCACATGTATCGCTTTGATCATGTTGGTTGCTTCATCTCCTGATGCATCATGTCCAGTAGAGCATCAGCTTGTTGAGTTCCACCGTGTTGTCTGCAAAACCTTTCACAATGAAGGACAACTAGCTTGGCGTACAAATGTATCATTGATCCAAATATGCTCTAGTAGTCTGTTTCCTTTATGTATGCATCTGCAGTTAGTTTGATGTATGCATCTGTAGTTAGTTTGATGTATGCATCTGTAGTTAGTTTGATGCAGAAATTGAATTTATAGCAGACAGATGACCACTATTCGTGTTTTGTTTTTCAGCTACGTTTCAGCTCTGAAGCGAATACAATACTTATCTAGAATTCAGTACAGCCCTAGTGACAACATTATAATGTTGTACCGAAATATCCTGATATATGTCACACGATCCTGATATATGTCACATGATCCTGATATATGTCACATGATCCTGATATATGTCACATGATCCTGATATATGTCACACGATCCTGATATATGTCACATGATCCTGATATATGTCACATGATCCTGATATATGTCACACGATCCTGATATATGTCACATGATCCTGATATATGTCACATGATCCTGATATATGTCACATGATCCTGATATATGTCACATGATCCTGATATATGTCACATGATCCTGATATATGTCACACGATCCTGATATATGTCACATGATCCTGATATAATTAACATTTCCTCCTCCTCCTAGGTAGAACTTTTCTCCATCACGGGTAATTTCCACCTGGTGTACAAAATTTTTTTTTGTGGTAGGATAATCTTTCCTCTGTCTTTCTATTCAGTAGTGTAGCATAAAAATTGATCTATTTTTTGCTTATGGACCTTCCCTAACCCCCCTCTACTCCCTTTGAGATATGCAGGGACATATGCAAATTAATTATTTCGAATTATTCAATCTTATGTCTTATGGCTTCACGAGTTACACACAACCATCTTGCAAATAACAACTCTGATTTACATTTACTCTACAAATTCGTACTAATTTATATATATATATATATATATATATATATATATATATATATATATATATATATATATATATATATATATAAATGACTGTCTGTTTGTCCGTTTGACCTTTATGCATTACTACACCATTCATCTGATCGAAATTAAATTTTCACACAACCTTGAGAAAAAATAAATAACAATGACTAATAATGAATAACAATAACAATAAATAACAATAGAGGAAGTTTTTTTGAAAAAAAATTGAGATTGGTCACCAAATAAGTGGGGAGCGACAGGAACGGAAAAGCAACCAGGAGCGAAAGAGCGAGCGAGAAAGGGAAAGCGACTGGGAACGGGAACGGGAGAGTAAGCTGGAGCGGGAGAGCAAGTGGGGAAGGAAACGGGAGCGAGAGAGAAAAACTATAGAAAATCTCTAAAAAGCTAGTATAAAACCACATTTTCTTAATTCACTTTGCAAATTTCTAGCCCTGGTGGGGGTGGACTAATGTCTCTTACCCTGGGATGAGAGTTCAGAAGGAACACGATATTAGTTGTTTATTTAAGCTGATTTTTTCGAGTTTCAAAAAAGGCGTCCTTCATAAGTATTTCAGTTTGGATTTGATGTTTGTTCATCTGTTAGCTACTTGCTGGTACTGCAATATCAATTGGTCTAGGTTGATAATAACAGAAACCTGATATGAGAATACAATGCTTCCTTCCTCGCTGATTGCTTCAGCAGATTGTTTTTAAATTTGTGAAACTTTTGTGGTTCTTTTGTGGATTCATGCATGTGTTTGTTTGTTTTGTGTGCATGTGTCGTGAAATGCGTGTGTTTGTGCCGATAGATTGGTCTATAGAGGTCAAACAAATTTTAATTTCAAATTGTGTTAAAAGTTAAATTGTACTTTTTCAAGGGGATTTCGACATCAAGTTGCAGCAATACCAGCCCAGCAAAACGTTGCCAACGTGAGCATAGCTGCATATAAAGACAGACTTGTCAGGTTGGTTCTTATCATTATCATCATCATCATCATTATTATTATTATTATTATTATTATTATTATTATTATTATTATTATTATTATTATTAAAATTATTATTTGTGTATCCTGATTGCTTTTAGCTCTTTTGTTTTTGTTCTTGAAAATTTAATTTGTCGTTATTTCTTCTATTTTATGACTCATTTCAAATTATAATTAATCTTAACAATCTGAACATTCGTTCTACTGCTGTAAGATACCAGGTATTTTATAGCTTAGATAAAAAAATGTTTTGATTATTAACCTGTCTGTCACTAGTACTGAGACGATTCATTGCAGTATAGGAATCTTATATGAATTTTCATGTAGGCATGAGTATTTCTCACTAAATGGGACAATTGTTTTGAAATAAGACAACTATGCCTAACCCTGTGCTCCACCCACAAGTTTAATGGCCCTCAAGTTTAACGGCCCACAAGTGTAAAGGGGCCCACAAGGGGACCCAGATATTTACTTGAAACTCATATTTCCAACAATGAATATTAGGCTTTGATCTTTGATAGCCTGATCTTTGATAACATTTAAAGATACTTTTTGATGTTACTGGAGATATAATTTGAATAAAACATGTGATTGGCTTTGACTAATCATATCAGCCTTGTTGATTGAATAAAGAGGTTTTCTATTCAAGAATTGTGAATGAAATGTTTATACATTACATTATTGTTTTTTCAAAGGTGGTTGAGGTTACGCCTGAACATGATGCCCTTCACTGCTGGCCTCCTGGAGCCCCTGGGAGCAAGCGTACCACTGGGCATCTATGCCTCCTGGTCAGCTTATCACTTCTTTGGTCTCAATCCGTACCTGTGGTTACTCGGCCATTTAACGATCTGGTGCTTCTTTGACTATCTCCAACTCAAAGGACTACAGGTATGTGTGGTCGTTCGGGTTGATGCTGATGTGGTTGTGATTATGCCAGTGATTGTCTTAACTGTAACAAAACAGCAGCAGCAGTAGTGGTGATGATGATGATGATGATGATGATGATTATGATGATGATGTGATGATGATGATGAGGGGGGTGAGGATGATGATGATGATGATGATGATGATGATGGAGTGTTTCTTAGGCTTTGTATATTATAGCTGTATTTACGGTATAAAGGACTGTAAACTATTATAAAAAATAGCTGTATTTCTTTGTTTTTTCCGGGATTGATTTAAATTTATTTATTATAATAATTATTATAATAATTAACTTTATTCATCATATTATTATACATTTTCTTTCCTACCTGGTTTTATAGAATCATTTTAGTTCTTTGTTGATGATAAACAACGTTGCAGACATTCTTCACAGTCGGCCGACTTTTGTTTTGTTGCAGCTGTACAATCACCACATCGCCATATGATGATGTTTTTCCATGTTGAAAATAAAAGCAATATAATATATATTATTATATATACACTAAAACTCGGACTCAGCGCTCAGAATCTGTGAAAAATGACCCCAAAACTCGGTGCTTGGCATTGAATTTGCCACTCGGTCCATCCCTAGTATGTATGTGTGTATGTATGTATGTATGTATGTATGTATGTGTGTATGTATGTATGTATGTATGTATGTATGTATGTGTGTGTGTGTATGTATGTATGTATGTTTGTATGTATGTATGTATGTATGTATGAATGTATGTATGTATGTATGTATGACAAATGGCTTGGAGAATGATACGGGTGTTTAAAGAATGGAGGCTTTTTAGTCCATCTGAACTTAACTAAACCTAACTAAATCATTATTATATTCAGTTGTATGTGCATGTTATTGTATCCTATTATATTTAATTATGTGATCATACAATTATATCCTATTATATTTAATTACATCGTTTAAATACTTCTACATGACAAACCATTAATTAACCACGGAACGACAGTCCGAGTTATTTTTAATCCGACTAAATAATTAATTAATTATTTTCTTGCTTTCACCAACAGAACGGTCCACTCCCATTCAACCTGCTGTTGTACGTACTGTCGTGGATGGTTGTCGAAAGTCTCTACGTTCTCATCTACTTTGAAGCAGTCACCAACCCCTGTAGGATCACGTGGGGCAAGCGGACTTACAAACTGTCAAGCTTCGGAACGTCCATGGAGGTCACCAAACAGCGCTCCATCCTTCCAATCTGAGAGACCACACACACACACACACACACATGCTAAATATTTTTTCAATGTTTTTAATTTATTTAAATATGATTTTTTTTGTTTGCTTGCGTGTCGGTCGTTCTGTTCCGGATTTCGAAGTTGCTGTAAGTTGTCCATGCTGAAATCGTGGTGGTGATGATGATGATAATGATGATTCTTGTGCGTGTTTTCAACTGCTGGAATGACCATTGCTTCAAGACTTTTGATGTGTGTACACTTTTTTAACTTTTCATTTTTCTGCTTCTATTCTCTCTTACTTGCATTCTCTCTCTTTCTCTCTATCTCTTTCTTTCTTTCTTTTTTTCATACTTGTTTTTTTCTTTCTTTCTGGAGTTTTTTTGTGTCCATTTTTGAATAAGTGTGGCTTGAGTTGTAAATATTCCAATTCTAATGAATGAAACTACATACAAACGACAAGTTATATATAGTTGATGATCTTTTTAGAAGTCGCGAGCTGTTTTTTCATCTCATGTCATCACCTCCATCTGCATATCTGTCTGTCTGTCCAATGTAAGGCCTCTGAGAAATAAATGAGAATAATTGTGTTTTTTTACCCTGTATAAATCTGCTTGCTGTGTTTAATGTCGGTTTTGAAATGAAGAATCACGGTTTAACGTGTATTTTAATGTCGGTTTGAAACGACATTTTGTCACGTGTATTTTAAAAAAAAACTATCGATCGTGCTTTTTTTGTTTTTTGTTGAATATTATTTTTTCAATAAAAACTTTTTTGATTATCGATTGATTGATCATTTTATGAAGTTAAAATTATGTATTTTCCGAAAGGCATTGTAGCTTTTCGATCTGTCCGATGAACATTATCTTTTTCCTATCTATCTATTTGAGAGATGCATTCCGTATAGAAGGTGTCGTTGTATTTTACTGTTCTATATTAAAATGTCAGTCATTCTTTGGTTTGATCTATCGCTATCCTTTTCTCTCTCTCTCTCTCTCTTTCTATCACTTTTTCTCCTTCTTTATTTTCTTGTTCGGTTTTCACTCTTTCGTTCTCTATCTTTGCTGTGTGATGTTTTCTAGACATGAGTCTGGTATTATTTGAAGTGTGGCTATGAAATTCAAATACAAGAGTTATATCTAGTCCCATGCCTGTTTGTTATCTTGCAATGAAGGATGTCTGAAAGAAGCTACTTTTACAAACTGGAGGCAGTTTGGAACTAAATGTATTTTTATATTAAAATCTGCTTTTGTTTGATCTATATATTTTTAATTTGTAATGTTTTATCTCTGATCATGATAGTTTTGTAGTTGAGGCTAAATAATGTGATTTTATCATAGTAAAATCTTCGTTTTGTTCGGTACTGCTATTTCCGTTTTAATGTTACACGTCTGGGATGATGCATTATCTTGTATAATTATTTAATATTACACGTCTGGGACGATGTGTTATCTTGTATAATTATTTAATTTATTCTGTAGTATTACTGAATCAGTGATGTTCAGATGGCAATAATGATGGTCCTCCTCCTCCTTGTCAAATAGAGATGGTCGCCCATCACCCCGCCGTCAGGTAATCATAGTCGCCTCTCCTTCCCTTTTCCGTCAACTGACCGCGGTTGCCCCTTTGTCAAGGTGTACCTTTGTCTCAGTGTGATTTTAGTGTGGGGTTGTCATATCATGGCTGTGGGATCTCAGTTACTGGTTTTTTATGAGGTCCAGAGTCCTACTGTTTCTTCTTCTTCTCTTTGTATTGCATTCGTGCGTACTGGCGGACGATGTAAAGCTGAGAAAATTAAACACTTTTGTGGAAATTTCTTTTTTCATGTGGAAGTGTCAAGCCGCTTTTTATTTCTTTCATGGCGTTGAACCACTCTGCTGTGTCCATTGAACAAACCTTCTTTTTTTTGGTTGAACCATTATGCTTTCTTTCATTTTTTTAATCACACTGTTTTCTTGGTTTAAATTCCTTATTTTCTTGGTTAAACTACCCTGCTTCATTGGTTGAACATCCCTGCTATGTGGGCTGAACCAAATATTATTTTTTTTTTGGTTGAACGACCCTATTTTCTTGGTTTTAACCAATTTGCTTTATTTGTTGAACCACCCTGTTTCAATTATTTCAAAGCCAGCTTTGCGTTTATTTCTGCTGTGAAGCTGTTTTGTAAATCTCACTCTTGAAATTTTTGTCCGTATATGTCTTATAAAACGTTTTCTCTGAGTGGACTTGGACCTTAATCTTAGAAATTTTCTATTTATTATTGTCAAGTTATTATGTTACTACTATTATTATTATTATTGTTATTATTGTTATTAATTTTATCGCCCCCTTTCCCTTAAAACGCCTCCAGATTTTCTTGGTTACTTACTGCCGAATTATTATTATTATTATTATTATTTGTCTTGTTCTGTTTTTTATGTCTCAATATCGAATAATAAGAGATTGTTATTTGTGTGATGCCTAGGATTGAAGAAAATAAAATGAAATCAGGCTTGTTAGTTAGTTAGTTAGTTTAGTTAGTTAGTTAGTTAGTTAGTTAGTTGGTTGGTTGGTTGGTTGGTTGGTTGGTTGGTTGGTTGGTTGGTTGGTTGGTTGGTTGGTTGGTTGGTTGGTTAGTTAGTTAGTTAGTTAGTTAGTTAGTTAGTTCAGTGTTTTGTTGTTCTGTCAGTGAAATTGGTTGTCTTAATCACTGAAACAGCTGATTTAGTGGCTGATTGTCCTACTTGGGCGGATTGAATGGGCGTTGGTGATGAAGACTTTAAGCAGCAATGAATTCGTTGTTTCTTTAAATAGATATTACGATGGTGTGTCAAGTTTAAGAATTATATTGAAGCTTCTGGAAAACAGACTATTTATATATTAGCCGGTATATTATTAAATATTCGCTAAATTTCGGCTGGGTTGATTTGATTGGCAGGTTAATAATGTGACTCGCAATAATTGCCGATAATTACAAACAATCACTCAATCTAGGAACAGTAAGCAGAATTTATTTCTGAAGACTCTGCTTCGTTGTTAGATTTCGCTAGAAACCGTTGATAGGTTTGAAATCGCCAAACGTGGAATAAGAGCTATTCAGTGTCATCCAGTTGTGGTCCCATATGTAGGCACGGTAAGTAGGTAGGTAGGTAGGTACGATGTCTTTTAGTTTGATTAATAAAGACGCTGTTATAAAATAACACATTTGACATTGAGCATCGAGAACTCAAATGGAGATTAGCGAAGTTTGAATGAAATCCAATAAAAGTGTCATTCATGAGATCTTTAAACGTTCTGCACTAAGTAAGACTCTTCTTTGAACATCAGAGATATTATTTTCCAGTTTCCAGATAAATTATGTCAGTGTACCCAGGGCCGGATTTACAATTTTGGGGGCCCTAGGCCAACAAAAATTTGAGGCCCCATTTTGAAAAATAAAAAATATTGCTAAACTTTTAAATTCAAAAATATATTACAACTTTAATGTAATCTAAGATTTTAATTCAATTTTTATCAATACAAATAATAAAATCACTATGGAATAATTTTATTGCAAATCGATTGATATTAAAAAAAATTTTCATGCTACTCCAAATGTTTTTGGGGCCCCTTATTTTGCGGGGCCCCTAGGCCATGGCCTAGTCGGCCTGCCTGTAAATCCGGCCCTGAGTGTACCGTAGTATAGGTTCCACAAGCATTTGTTAAGCTGATTAATTCTAATGATACCCTTTTTAGAGAACAAGAACTCAAAGAGCTGCCAACGGACGACGTTCATTTCTGCAGTTAAACTAAGTTTTTTTTGTCAGTTCTCTTGATTTTCTTTGCTGCAATGGTCGAAAGTTGAATTGAGAAGAATTTCAGTTTGATCAGATAAAAGGAAGTGGGGTTTAAAAACCTGTCAATACGTCTCACACATATACACACACGTGTCAAGTGATGTTAAAGGAAAGATTCAAAAATAAATAAAGAACGCTCTTTCAGAATCAACATAGGCGTGGGGGCGGGTCGCCCCTTGGCCTTATGTTAAATCTGCCACTGTCAGTAATTTTGTGTTGAACCAATTTATGTCTCTGCTTTGCATAAATGTAAAAAAATTATACAAAGATTTTCCGAATAACTTAAAAAGTCTGGTCCAGTCCAGTCTACTTCTGACATCTGCGCAGTGCTGTGGTTAGCACTTTAGCACAACCAGAAGCCCACCGATCAAAGAGGAAGGGGACGCCTAGTTATGGTGACTTAATACGTAATGAAGGTTTATGTGAATCACTGCCTTAACTGATATTATATTTCCACGAATAAAGGGTTATTATGTATTTTAATAAATGTTACTTTTTTTATAGTTTTTGAGATTTTTTGCCGTAATGATCAGCGTAGTCTGAAATTAAAACGTCTTATCACTATCTTCCATCCGTGAACCAGTCAACCAGTTAGACACCTGGATAGACTGAATGAAAAGAAAAGAAATAGGATTATATTCTGATCTTCAACAGAGAATTTATCTTGGCATTTCATCCCATTCATTGCTCTTTCAGTTTTTTTTAAACACCTGCTGTAATGAATCGCAAACAACTTTAAACAATTTTATCATCACCTTTACTTTACTTAAGACTTTGTTGATAACTGTGCTTCTGTCCTTCAGACTTCAAAATAAAACTAGTCGAGATAGAAGGTTGGCTGTACAATAAGGTGCAACTACACTACAGACTACAGCAAATCACTGTACACAACAGAATCCTGGTTATTTATTTATACCATGAAAGTTATGCCCCGTCCTATGAGACAACCTACCCCATCATGGGGTAGGTTATTGTCTCATCTTGGGGTCTACCTTTTGATCTCATTTATGACATGGTTTATTGTATAATTAAGATTGCTTATGATTTTCCTCTCATTTTATAGTAATTCAGCTAACTAACGCATGTTTTGGATTTTTAATAATTTATTATATGACTTGCGCACATCATTAAAAGTAAAATTTGTGACAACTAGCCCGTCTTCCCCTAGTAGTAGTTAGGTTACTTTGACGACTTACGGTTCAATAGATTGTAGCAATGCATGCAATTTCGCACCGACATGAAAATTGTGAACGACAGTGTTAACTTGTATAGACTGTATGCAGCTCATAAACTTGCTTTATTATAAACTAAACAATAAGAGATGAGTAGTTAAGTTGCACCAGGCCAATTTAGACGTTTGTGTCAGACTGACGTTATTATCATTAAAGATTAAAATTCACTGCAGGGTTCATGACTTAAGTCAGGATCAAGAATTTATTTTCAACATTTGCTGTGATAGGCTTATTTCAAAATTTTCTACATCATTTGTTGAAACGCTGTACCTATACTATACATATTAATAGGTTTAAATCAGTGATGCTTTCCCACACTTTTGCCAGGGGGTTCGCATTCGCAGTGAATATTTTCTAAAAAAAATTTAACATTAATATTCCCATTGAATTATTATTTAGCAGAGTAGCACACTAGCTGATGAATATTAAACTATCAGGAAATAAAACAATTTATCCTTCATGTTTACTTTTATTTTGTTTACTAATGGGAAAGGACACAAAATTATTTACATAAACTAGAATTCATACATCTATATATATAAAAATGAATGTTTGTATGTATGTATGTATGTATGTATGTATGTATGTACTAGCAGTGCCCGTAGCGGCTTCGCTCGCATGAAATTAGAAAATTTGAACCGTGCATACATAGTAGAGTACTGCACGGATCAATTTTTAAGGTCTCGGTTCGGCCCGTCGACAACTTGGTCCAGCCCGTTTCAAAAACGAAATTCCTGGCCCGGCACGGCCCGTCTATATGGGCCCGGCCCGTTTTTACAGGCCTAGAAATTCTATATACTTGATGAAAAACTTCGACCCGTACCTACCTTGACTTCAGGTTTACCCCGGCACGTCTGAACACCCTAAAATCACTAAAATGTCTATATACGTGGTTAAAAATCTCGGCCCGTCCCACCTTGATTTAAGATTTGGGCAGGGCCGTATGAAGACCCTAAAATAACGGCTTGGCCCGTCCGTCCGGTGATAAACTGAACTCATCTACTTTTAACCGGCACAAAACCTCAAAATACTAATTTTCACAGCTGTAGCACTTACAGTTTTTGAGTAGCAGTTATTTTAAAATCAAATAACCCTTTTTCCACTTCACATTTGAGGTCCTCGAAACCTAATTTTCAAAAAATGGTAAAACACGTATATCATTATTTCTGGAGTAGAAACCAAATACTAATTTTTACTCCTTTAGCATCTACAGTTTTCGAGTAGCAGTTACATTAAAAACCAAATAACCTTATTTTCCATCCCACATTTGAAGTCCTGGAAACCAAATTTACAAAAAATGGTGAAACACGTATATCAATATTTTTAGAGTAGAAACTAAATACTAATTTTACTTTTGTAGCATCTACAGTTTTCGAGTAGCAGTTACATTAAAAACCAAATAACCTTATTTTCCACCCCACATTTGAAGTCCTGGAAACCAAATTTTCAAAAAATTGTGAAACCCATATATCATTATTTTTAGAGTAGAAACTAAATACTAATTTTTACTTTTGTAGCATTACCAGTTTTTGAGTAGAAGCTACTTAAAAAACCAAATAACCCAATTTTCCAACCCACATTTGAGGTCCGAGAAACCAAATTTGTAAAAAATGGTGAAACACGTGTATCTTTATTTTTAGAAAAGAAACTAAATAATAATTTTTACATCTGTGGTTTTTACTGTTTTTGAGTAGCAGTTACTATAAAAGACAATTAGCCCTATTTTCCACCCCACATTTGAAGTCCTGGAAACCAAATTTTCAAAAAATGCTTAAACACGTATTTCATTATTTTTGGAGTAGAAACTAAATACTAATTTTTACTCCTGTAGCATTAACAGTTTTTGAGTAGAAGCTACTTTAAAAACCAAATAACCCAATTTTCCAACCCACATTTGAGGTCCGGGAAACCGAATTTTCAAAAAATGGTGAAACACGTATCTTTTTATTTTTCAAAAAGAATCTATATGCCAAATTTCAAAATCTCCTCATTTTTGGTTTTCGAGATATACATTGTTTTATAAAAAAGTTTGTTTTCCAGTTTTTTCCCCTCAGGAGCAAAATTTTCAAAAATCCTTTCTTAGCGGATGTTTACGCTATAAAAGTAATATAAGTTCCAAATTTCACGTTCCTAGGATGAGGCGTTTGAGCTCGGCGTTGATTATCAGTCAGTCAGTCAGTCAGTCAGTCAGTCAGTCAGGACATGTTCTTTTATATATATAGATGTATGTATGTATGTATGTATGTATGTATGTATGTATATATATATATATGTTATTGATGCATTGCTACACCATTCATCCGATCGTAATGAAATTTTCACACAACCTTGAGAGTCAAGGGGAATCAAATATAGAAAAAAAAATTGAAATCCGACACAAAATGAGCGGGTGAGCAAGCGGGAACTATATATATATATATATATATATTAGGGATGTCACGGGTACCCGAACCCGAACCCGAGTTCGGTACTACCCGGTCTTTTTCTGATACCCGAACCCGAACTCGAACCCGAAAGTGTGAAAATTTGGTACCCGAACCCGAACCCGAAAATGTGAAAACTTGATACCCGAACCCGAACCCGAACCCGAAAATGAGAAAACTTGATACCCGAACCCGAACTCGAACCCGAAAATGTGAAAACTTGATACCCGAACCCGAACTCGAACCCGAAAATTTATAAGCCTAATACCCGAACTCGGAGTTGTGAACAAATAAATCTTTATAAAAGCTGTGTCTTAGAGATTAATAAATTACAAGTTTTGTTGACGTAACATATTATACTAATCGCGAGCGTAGAAGTTTTGTATTATCACCTTTGCGTAACAAATAACACAAATACGTCATTTTATTAGTGATTGTGTAAACTAAACCACTAATCCATTTGATTATAATCAGGCCGGACCGAGCCGCGAACGAACTAAAATAATTAAGCCTCCTTCGGTCGAAGAAATCGCGGATAGCCATGACTCTAAACTTTTTACTTCAGTTATATAACCTTATATTTATTCATTCATATACTCAAAGTTTTTCTGATATAACAAAGACCCTTTGTTATAAAGATAATATTGCATAATCCTAAACTTTAACTGGCAAAGTCTATAAATGATCTATGCGCCACAGTTATTTTATTGGCAAATGTGTAAGCTAGGACACTAATCCGCCTGATTGCCCGACCGGACCGAGCCGCGAAAAAATTAAAAAAGTACAATAATTTAAGAGGTAACGTATTATGCTAATCGCAAGCCATGCAAGTTTTGTATTATCACCTTTGCGTAACAAATAACACAAATAGGTCAATTTATTGGGAGTGTGTAAACTAGACCACTAATCCGCCTTATTATCTGGCCGGACCGAGCCACGAACGAACTAAAATAATTAAGCCTCCTTCGGCCAAAGAAATCACATTATTTGGAAAGCTAAAAAAATAACTTGTTAGAGTTTATTCAAAACGTGTAATGTCCAATGGATGAATTGATCGCTCTCGTTTGTATATGTATATACACTAGGTAAATTTAAAATCAATCCAGGAATTTGAAATCATAAACCAGTACCCGAACCCGAATCCGAACCCGGTTTTTGGAAAACTAAAAACCCGAACCCGAACCCGAAAACCTGAGTTTCACAAACCCGAACCCGAACCCGAACCCGAAAACTCAAGTTTTACAAACCCGAACCCGAACCCGAACCCGAAAACTCTAGTTTCACAAACCCGAACCCGAACTCGAACCCGAAAACTCTAGTTTCAAAAACCCGAACCCGAACCCGAAAACTCCAAAAAGTACTACCCGTGACATCCCTAATATATATATATATATATATATATATATATATATATATATATATATATATATATATATATATATATATATATATATATATATATATATATATATATATATATATATATATATATATATATATATATATATATATATATATATATATATATATATATATATATATATATATTCTTCAGTTTTTTTTTTATAATAGTTTATAGTCCTTTACACCAAGTGTTTTAAGACTGAAACGGCTGTGTCAGAAGCACCTAAGTACTACCAGTCGTGGATCATAATTTGATCCTTTTAACTTTTCCCTCCTCCTTTCTCCAGGCTTGGGACTGGCTTGCAAAAGCAAGGCGGAGTTATTCTTCAGTTTACTTTTACTCTGTTTATAAACTTGTGTACGTTGTCCGGTTAAATTATATTGGCTCTGAAGATGACAGTTGATGGCTGTCGAAACGCGTTAGCCTTAATTTTGAATAATGTTGTTTTAAAAGCTAAATTTCGACATTTAGATAAGTTAATAAAAAAGTATATTGCTGCTAAATGGTCCTTTGTGTTTTTACGAGTTTGTTTTGAAGAACATTTAAAGCCGAAGTTTCTTGAAATATATATATATATATATATATATATATATATATATATATATATATATATATATATATATATATATATATATATATATATATATATATATATATATATATATATATATATATATATATATATATATATATATATATATATATATATATACGCGGAAAAGCGACCGGGAACGGGAAAGCGGAGAAGGAAACGGGAGCGAGAGAGACAAACATTAGAAAAACTTCTAAAATCCCCGGGCAACGCCGGGTGCCCCCGCTAGTATTATTATAAAGTAATTAAATCCCTGAAAATATGTCCAAATAGTTACTTGATTTTCACTATATTCCTTCGAGTTGGATTTTTCACCCTGGTATCATCTGCCGAGTTATGGTTCCTCAACCAGCTTGTTACATGAGGAACTGCGTTCCAAGTGTTTAATGGGCGACCAATTAAGAGAAAGCATAGACAGAGGAAGCGGGAAGCAAATGCCTCCCAACTTTCGGGCGTCCTTAATTTTCGGGCAATCAGGGGTATGAGATAAAAGCAAAAGCAAAGTTTTGGTAATAGTGATTAGTCCACACAATCGACAATAAGATTAATTGAAATTAATTTTTTATGGTTAACAGGGGGTTCGGACGAACCATAGCATTCACGTCAGGGGGTTCAAGCGAACCCCTTCGAACCCCCAGGAAAACACTTTTGGTTTAAATGTCTCTTTGATAAACATATTCAGGTATTTAAAATCAATATCCAGATAAATTCCTATGCACGCTCCTTAAAACAGAAACCCTTCAGTCTTTTCGAAGAGAGAGAGAGAGAGAGAGAGAGAGAGAGAGAGAGAGAGAGAGAGAGAGAGAGAGAGAGAGAGAGAGAGAGAGAGAGAGAGAGAGAGAGAGAGAGAGAGGAAAAGATTAAAAAAGAGATAAAGAGAAAAGAGAGAGAGAAATATATGGGGTACACCGATGTTTGGTTTTCAGGTGATGTCTTTACTTGATCTGTGATGAATAATGCAGGGACGTTTAGAATAAGAAAACACAAATATATGTCGTACCTGAGCCCATTACGTAGTATGCGTGTCATTTAACACTGAACGGGAATATTGTATTAAATTCACCTGTCCGTTGAATATTTTGTGTTCTTTCTCAATCATTCATATTGGAATAGCATTTTATGTTTGTATGATAATAGCCTACACATAAAGAAGTTTCATTAGGTACTATTTAGTTAATGTTTAAAATTTTATAACTTTTATCATATTGCACTCAAGTTATAGCATTTCACGTAGATTTAATAAAAGATATAGAGATGTTATTATGCATATAAACAGAAGATAGATATGAGGTATATACCCAAAACGTGCACCGTATTCCGTTGAACATGCGACTGTACGGAAAAAAGGTAGAGAATGGATCGATAACGGTGGTGCGATTGTTCCGAATCGATGAAGCCGATGACAACACGATCAATAACGTGCCTTCGTGACCAGGTAGAATCGGTTGTCAGTTCCCCTCCATAAGAAGAGCACGCTACGGAACCAGCAACCCGAAGCCATACATAGTGTTCACAGAGGTTCATTCATGTTTGCTTGCAATATGACTTTTCGGTTCTAATAAGACTTTCATTTCCCAAAAAGTGATCATTTTTTAATCTAATGCATGTATTTAAAAGTAAAATAAAATATGATACAAAAATATTATTATTTAATATTTTAAATAGCTCAAGCGAACGGAAAACGAAAGAAGAAAAAGCGTCGGTTGCGTATTGATCACAAAGTTTAATTTTAATTTTTTTATTTTGAGAATTTCGCTTTTGGGATGAATGCGCTAGTAGAGAGCTTGTACAGGCGCAAGGAATTTATTTTCAAGAGAGACTGCGCCACTCAAACAGATCTATTTCTTTTTTATTTTCCCGCTCAAATAAGGTATTTCCTGCTCATTTTTTTATTTAAGAAATACTTTAAATATATGTATCACTTAACAAAATAAGAATTTTAAATATATTTATCACTTAACAAAATAAGAATTTTAAATATATTTATCATTTAACAAAATTAATTATTTAACATATATTTATCACTTAACAAAACTAATTATTTCAATTAAGTTATTAACTTGATTAAAAATATTTTTATTAGATGGAACAGAGAACTCGTTCGCGACAATCCCTTTCTGAACGGTGGTGAACTGGAAGCAAAAGCAGATTTCATTTTGAACCACATGAAAATCTCTGGCAGGAAAGTACAGGTTCTTGATCCCGATACCGACGGTCATTCTCAGTGCCAGTGGACCCGTTGTCTCGTCGACAAACCTGAAAACGAAAAAAAAGTAGAAAAACATAAAACTCCAGAACCACCGAAATTTCAAAAACCAAAAATAGAGAAGGGTGTCGACACCCACCAGGACAACTGGGCTCCGCCACGACCAGCTTCCCCACGTTTACGCACAAATTCTATGTGCCATTTGGCAGACAAAAAGTTGAACAATCATTGCCATCTGCCAAAGTCTTTGTGCCGAACTAGACATTCGTCGTATGCGTACATTTACGACACGTGTGACAGACAGCTGTCTAACTCTTCGTTGACCGATTTCCTCATTTCCTATGTTGCTTCCAAGCCGAAGCCGATAAAGCGGACTCAAGAGAGAGTCTTGCGAAGTTGCGAAAATGCTCAACTGACCATGAAGGTGTCTCCGCCTTCTTCACTGAAGATGGAAAAATCAAGTTTAAAAAATTCGGTAAAACTCGAAAAACTTGATTGCACTAAATATCTCTACGATCCGAACAGGAACCGGACCGAAAAAACCAACAGGTTTTCTCAGGAATACTTCATGGATGAACTGGATCCGACAACAGCCGGGCAGAATGTCATGCAAAATAAACATTCTCTGCACAATAACATTAAAAGCATGGACGACAGTTGTAATTTATCACGTTCGTACAACCGCTCTAACTCTGCAAACATTCCTATCACAGGTCAACTTCAACACATGCCTAAACTTGACGACAAAAAACACGAAAGTTTGAAGCCAAACGGTGACATAAATTACCGCAAACCGAACGTTACTCATTCAGTCGGTAATCCTGCAGCTGCATTTTTTCAGGAAAGCGATCATAAGAAGAATACAGAGGCCAAAACGCCCGGTCCATCGTACGACAAGTCATCTGATTATGACAAAGAAACCAGACGGAGTCCACGCAGAAGTTCGGTTTCGAGCAGGGCCATAGAGCCACTGATGTGTGGCATCGCTGCACTCGGATTGAATGAAATCCTCAAAGCACAGTCTGAACTGAATTTGCAGAAAACAAAAGAGAAGAAGAAAAAGAAAACCCCAAAAGAATCATCGTCTTTGTTGAGCACAAGTGGTAGAAAAAGAAAAAATTGATAGTTTTCGACGTTTCGTAGTTACAAATATTGCAGTAATTTGTAAATTATTTAATTTTTTTAATTATTTGCTTTTTCACGGCTTTGTTAGCAGATTTTCTGTTTTTCGGTCTCTTATTTACAAGCTTTAAATTAGTTTCATTTGTCTGTTGTCCGTTGAGGAGGAATCTTGTAATCAGTTTTTAATCAACTCCAAAACCATAGTATAAAAGTACAATGCTCCCCTCTCCAAAGTGGGGTGGCGTTCTAATTTATGGGGTGCAAGAAAATAATTCTGAAAAAAATGAAATTTTTAAATTGGAAACAAATACTTTATGCAATTTTAAATTTTGCTGAAATTTAAATAGAACATTTTTAAAATCTTTAATTTTGGCAATGCTTTATAAATGTATGGGTTTTTTTTTATTATGGTCTATGTCACTGTCAGACAGATCAGATCAAGTGGGTCAAGTGAAATTTATATTGTTTTAACGTGCTTCAGTTATTGCATCATCACTTCAGCTGGCATTTCAAAACTAAAAGATGTCAACGAAATAACAGTATTCAAAACACTATATGTTCAATGGTTTCACTTTTCAGTGAAGTGCACCCCAGTAATTTCAAATCGATTGACGTTCTTTAACAGAAAAGAGCTCAGCAAGTTTACCTCAACTAGGATTTTGACCTATCAATGACAAACCAATCCGGCTTGCCTTTTACCAGGCTGCTTATCAAATTGCCGAAAGTAAAAAGCTTAACACACTTTTTCAGATAGCTACCCAGCTTTGGCCAAAAGTTGGCTGTCATTCATCATTCTTTTTTGCTACTGCCTACTTATGTGAGATTAGCTTTTCTGCTTTGATCAATGTGAAAACCAAGCAAAGAGATCGATTGGAGGCTGGTGATGATATACGAATTGTCCTGTCAAAGATCGATCCTCGTTTTTATGAAAAGCAACAACAAATACATTGAATAAAAACAACTGATGCAACACACTAACATTTTACTTATTATTTTTTATATGCAAAGGTAGGGGGTGCGGTCAAAAGGGGGAGGGAGAAAAAAATTAAAAACCACTGCTGTAGGGTTTCACACAAAACACCGGAGATGCCACAACGCAGGAGATGGCAGATGGCTTTGAAGATAAAAGAGGCATTGCAGATGAAACATTCTATTGAGTTTTCATCAGTGCATCAGAAATTACATAAAAAATTGGCAACAAATAATAACTTCAAGGTTTAAAAAAACAGACCCAATGCAAACACTCTCGCGACTGCGAGTGATTTAGAATTGTACGGAATTGTAGTACAAAAAACATGTTTATTTCATTCTGGGACCAATTCATCAACCAGCTGAAGGTACGGTTTTGGAAAACGAAAGATTTTCCAAAATAAGCGCAACTACTAAAATATATTCTTGTAACCAAGCCATGTATCAATCTTGCTGCCCAAAATCATTGAAGTAGTAGATTGTTCGAGTTTGGCTTGAGCCGTTTCAGGGAGGTTAGCACATGGAAGATTTTTGTTTAGTAACACCTACATAAACGTCTACCATAAAAGTCATTTTTTAAACAAAATTATATCCTGCCATCTGTGATAAGACTGATAAGTGATAACTTTCTTCCGTATGATTGGGATTATCCTGGAAATTATTACTGCAGCTAAAAGTTTATTCCCAGTTTTGAAATATCTGATGACCTAACTGCAGCACGCTGGAAAAAGATGTCTTGTGTTGACATTATTCCAGAGAGAACAAAAATACAGAAAAAAGTGAAAGAGAAAGACCGTCAAAGACGAATAAAAAAAGAGGGAGAAAAAGAGGAAATACAAAATTAATTTCAATCCCTTCTGTTTGGTATTACGGAATAAAAGACACTCAAGATATCTTACAACCTACAACAAACTAAATAACGAATCAAAATTTTAAAACAAACTAAAAAATTTTTTACATAATTAAAATACATTTTTTTTAAAACAACGTTTTTCTTGTACCCTAAAAAATAAAAAATAATATTCCTATAATTCATATACAACGAAAAACGTTGCAGGCGCATTATTTTTTTACCAATGCTTTTATTAACTCGTCGGCTCTGTTTCTCTGTCTGTTTCTCTGTCTGTTTCTCTGTCTGTTTCTCTGTCTGTTTCTCTGTCTGTTTCAAATCTTGCAATCAATTTTTGAGTCACTTCCTGATGGTAGATTTTTTTCAAATTTTGCATACATGCTCAAGATAGAAGACAATGCAATATTCAATTATTAGTTTTACAATAAGTCAATTAATTTAGTTAATTTTCTTGAGGATTTTATCGAGGGGTTTCTTGAGGGTTTTCTTGAGGGTTTTCTTGAGGGTTTTCTTGAGGGTTTTCTTGAGGGTTTTCTTGACCACAAAACGCTAACCGACTGGCAGACTATTTTACCAAGTTTACACGAACCACACTCACTGACCGCGATTCTCAAGCGTGTACGAAATTTTTATGAAAATAGTTGAGATATTTAAATTTTATGCTTTTTGATGATATTTTTATTATTATTACCAATGTTTTTATTAACTCGTCGTCTCTGTTTCTCTGTCTGTCTGTTTGTTTCTCTGTCTGTTTCAAATCTTGCAATCAATTTTTGAGTCACTTCCTGATGATAGATTTTTTCAAATTTTGCATACATGCTTAAAATAGAAGACAATGCAATATTCAATTATTAGTTTTACAATAAGTCAATTAATTTAGATAATTTTAATTAATTTCGATATTTCGATATAATTAAGATATTTCGACTTTAACATAAAATAAAAGAGTAATATAAGAAAAAATTGATTGCAAAATTTGTGTTTTAATTACATATAAGAGCATTGGTTTTAAAAATTCGTTTTTAATTTACTTGTTATAACTGTTTTACTAAAGTTTTGATGTTGTAGTAGCCTATATGCGCTTGCAACGTTTTTCGTTGTATATGAATTATAGGAATATTATTTTATACTTTTTAGGGCGCAAGAAAAACGTTGTTTTTTTAAATGTCTTTTTATGATGTAAAAATTATTTTCTACTTTTTCGTTTTTGATGGGTGAAATTTTGTAAGCAATTGAGTTTTTTATTTTTTCGCTAGGTGCAAACCTTAGCTACCTAATTGAATTTAAAATCTTATAACTTTTTACTTTTTTCGTTAGGTGGCAATAAACACCATCGTATGGAATTCGTGGACAGACAAAATCTCAAACAAACTAACTAACAGACAACAAAGTGACCTAATAAAAACGTTTTAAAAATCGGTCCTTTCTTTACGAAATTCCGGGATCCGCCGATGACAACAAGTGTTTTAAAACTGATATTTCAGTATGTAGGATATAAAAAACCAAATAACTTTCTGGCGTGGATCATAATTTGATCTTTTTAACTTTTCGTTTTTGATGGGTGACATTCGCAAAAGCGAGGCTGACTTACTGACGCAATTGCGAGACTGTGGCGAGACATGCGTATCCCTTATCATAAGTTTTGAAATTTTTAATTTTGAAGAGTGGTAAAAATGATATGTATTCTTATGGATCTCCATGCGCTGACCACAAAAATGAAGTTTTTTGTTCTAGGATACACTGTTTATTCTGAGGTGTTGAAGCGATTTGATGTCTTCCTAAATTCGCCGCTGTTTTGCGCAGACTCGTAATATTTCAGAAACCACAAAAATTTATATTTTTAGAATATTTTTATTTCTTATAAAATAAGTTTTTTTTTAAAGTTTCATTAAAATTTATGTCGGTCAAGAACAGCGCTGTTTTCTCCCGTTGTAATAAAAGAGAGTCGTCGGCCATAATAAATAATGTGTAATTTTATCAATTATATTTGTAATATTTTAATACTGATTTAAAATATTAAATATATTTATATAATGGTTTTTATAGCCTTTCATTGCTTGACTTTGTAATTCAAACAGTCCGGAGTTAACCTTTCACATTCGTTGAGACTCGGAAGCTTTTTCCTTCACTTTTAAAATTTCTATTAATATAAATATTAATGGTTGATGGAGCGCCTAGTTACATGTTTGTCGAATACGACCAACGCAATGGTTTTAAAAATTGAACAAGTTTTTGTTATCTAGTGTTTATTTGTGTTCGAAATTATTCTCTTATTGCCCATTCTCTGGATTGTCATTTCCGCTCGAATCGAGCGGCTCGATGGAGAATATCGCTGAATGTGTTTATTACGTTTGATGGTTATCAGTAAATAAATAAAAACAGTTAAAGTTTAACTTGAATCGGACGTATCATTGTCGAATCTGTTTGTTTAATCTGCCTTCTCACCAAAAGCAAGGGGATTTGGGTTTGGGCTCATCTTTTCACTGAGCGATTTGCTGCTTGATTTTTAATTTTTGATTTAAACTAAATTACTAAAGTCTGACTCTAATCTTAGTCGCTATAAAGTCAAGCGTAGTTTAATTTTTTAAATAAATTTTAATCTTTTAGAAATTATTAGAAATTACTTCTAACAAGAACTAAAAAATTACAGTGGAGTTTGATTATAATTATAATTGCATCTACTTATTTAAAATTTGTTGGTTTTATTGTACATTAACAATGGCAACTAAAATGGTCCTCAGAAAGCAGACAGGCCATATATGCACAGAATGCAAATCATCTTTCAAAGCTAAAGAGCTGCTGATCGAGCATTGTGAAACTTGTCCTGCTTCCAAAACAATTCCTCTCAGGCTTTCTGAATCAAAAACAAGGATTTTAGGTCATCTTGATGCTACTGGAAATTCAGAGAGTGATGTTAATTCTTCAGAACTAGGTGTATTATTAACTAGAGATACGACTCATACTCCTTCAACACAGGATTACAGATTACAATCGAGTAGCTCTACCATTTATCGTTCAGTTGCTGTAAATGATAACAATAATTCGGCTATCTACTCTGGTAATACTGGAGTAGTCTTTTCTCAAGTTAATAGCATGGATAGCAAAAGTCAAGATGTCATAATTAAATACGCTGTTCCTGTTCCTATATTAAAACATGAGAATGAAATAAGTTTAGAGTCTATCATACCAAAACTACAGGAACAAGAGAATAATCAAGTAACAACAACATTGGTTGAGATTCCAAATGTTGATGGATTCTTCGATGATGTTTGTGCTTTCGAAGTAATAGAAGAAGTCGTGACAGGGACGTCTAGCACTAGCAATAAAATTGCTGAATCAATGCCATCGCAGCAAAATAAGTCAGAGTCACTGAGTTCACCTCTTGAATCAAGTCTGTGCTCAAAGAAATTGAACAAAAAGAAAAGACAGAACTCTTCTTCTAACAGTTCTGAGCCTCTCAGTACTTCAAGTTCAGGTGCAGTCAGTTCGAGCTGCAATAATCCATCTGTTTACAGCTTGTGCTTAGCTGCTGAAATAGCTTCAAGCATGGAAACAGTGCAAGCTGCCAAATCCTTGTTGGGCATGTCGTTGCAGCAAGGTGAAGTTGAGGCTGAGGATGGAAGCAATGTGAAAATGGTCAGCATATTGAAAAAACCCGAGATGGGGCGAGCAGCGAGCAAAGACGTGCCACAAAAAGCGGAGGTTCAGGCCGCTCAAGGAATAAAAAGAGAAAGTGAAGAACAGCAGGTGATTCAAGTGTCCACTCCAACGTTGAATGTTTTCTCAAAAATTTCTTTCTTACAATCGCTTAACAACCACATCATGGGTAAAGAAACAGACAGCACCAATTTGTCAGCCCTCATTAAAACGCCTGTTGTTTGCGATGCCAGAGTCAAGATTGAAACCGAAAATGACGAAGGATCGACATCTGCTCCACCAGAAAGGAAAGTTGCGAGGTTGAATTTCAACATAGTAAAGCCTGGCGGGACACCGACAAGTGGAAATCTTCAATCAAGATGGGTGATGGGTGGATCCAGGGCCCAATTTACTTCGCCAACTGTAGTCAGACAGAATATTTATCGACCACAGCAGGTAATTACCCACGTGACAAATACTCCGAACAGACCACGACAAACGTACCTACCTGGATTGACCTATGCGAGCCAGGATGTTTCGCTCATGCCAGTAACCAACGAGGTGGAAGTGGTGACGGAAGTAATAAAGACCGAGGACAGTAAAGCTGTCGAGGACCTTCTGAACAGGCAGCTGGTTTTTCAAGTGCCAAACAATCAAACGAGAGCGGCTGTAGTGGTCAGTACGGTGGCCGAATCTACTTCGGCTACTCATAACACGACAGAGGTCAGGGACGGGAAGATATTCTTGTGCGGTCTCTGCGGAAAGGCTTTCGACGACTGCGAAGTGCTGAAGCTGCACGTGGAGAAGCATGCCGGAATGGAAAAGCAGAACTCGGGAAAGTCGAAAAGTACCGAAGATAGAATTACTGGTATTTAAATAAATTGTTTTTGTCGTAATAAAGTTTGAATTTTCGATAATATAATCAATCTTTCTAAGTATCGATATTTAATTATTATTATTTTTTTATAAATGAATTTATTTTATTTTTAAAATGATATGCATTTCCATCAGATGATGACAGTGGAGGAGAGGAAGATGGTGAAGACATCAGAAGGTCTGACGGAGGTCAAAGGCACAAGTGTCGAGAGTGCGGAGTGAAGTTCTCTCGCTTGTCTCTCCTCAGGAAACACGCCAAAGCTGAGCACGGCGGCTTGAAAGCGTTTGTGTGCGGAGCGTGCAACAAGACCTTTCCATTCGCTTGCAGTCTCAAACTGCACGCTCTCACGCACGGAGCCGAACGTCGCTACTCGTGTCAGTTCTGCGGCAGGAGGTTCAAACACGCTTCGAACCTTCAGAAACACGTTAAGGTTGTTTAGAATTGATGTTTTGATTAGTTAACGGAATTTATTTAATTTCACGTTTGGTTTTCGATCTACGACTTAAGAAACTAGATATTTTAAACTATCTTCGTCTTCTTAAGGATGTTAGGATTGCTGGTTGAAGTAGTTTTTTTGCTAATTAATAAATCTAATTACAGCTCAATTCATGTTGACACAATCGAAACAGGTTGTTCACGTGAACGCGTGCAAGTGTCGAACGGTCGAATGCACGTGTGGTAAGAGAGATCCCTCGTCTTTCAAAATCGACCACGCGTGTCGCATCTGCGGACGGGTTTGCGAGAGTTCCAAGCACCTGGAGATACATCACAGATCGCACACTGGAGAAAAGCCTGAGGTTTAATTTTTTTGTTTAATATAGGTACCAATATAGTAGAGCAATTGGCCATCAAACTTTATTGATCATACCTAAAGTGTTTCATTTGCTTAAAATTTTTTATATAAGCGTTTAGGCGAAGATTTAATAGTAAGTGCTATCACAGTGTAAATCCCATTTAAAGATGAGAGGGAGGGCCAGAGTTTCCAACTAATGTCTTAGTGATTGCTGAACAACATGATTTTTAGAGTGCTTGCCTTCATGTGTAAGTGAAACAACTGATTCTTGGCTAGTCAGCAGATATTTGAGGGAAAGTAAATGCAAATTTAAAAAAAATGTAAATAAAAATTAATAGGTAGTTTTTTTTTTCTTTATAAAAATTCCAGGTTTGCCAAACATGTGGAAAATCTTTCCAGCACAAATCGAACCTCCAGAAGCACCAACTGAAGCATACGGGCATCAGGCCATTCAAGTGCCACGTGTGCGAACGAAGTTTCTTTGTCAAGCACAGCTACTTAGGCCATCTTCGCTTGCACACGCACGATAGTCCGTTCACGTGCGAGACTTGCGGAAAGAGTTTCATCAGCAAGAATGGTCTTCAAGTAATATTTTATTATGTTTTTGTGGAATAAGGCCTTCATATTCTTTGCTTAATTTTTGTTGTATTTGCAATTTATCTTTTGATTGTCTTGCGTTTTGTATCTTGAGTTTGATTATTTCCACAAGTTTGGTTGAATGGGATGATGTTTCATAGTGTTGTGAGCAGGATTGCGGAGCTGCCATTTTTTTGCGGTCCGGCTCCCACAAAAATTGGCGGCTTTACAGCTCCGCAAGCCTGGTTGTGAGTGCTCGATAAGTTTTTTATATTTTCTTTATTCAGTTTTGACCGAACGAATTTTATCTTCAGGTTCACTCGATACTCCACCAAGATAACCTTCCGTTCCGTTGCGGCCAGTGTGGCAGAGAGTTTGCCCAGCTGGGCAATCTGAACAAGCACCTGTCTCTGCACACCGGCGACAAGCCTTTCCCGTGCAACCACTGCGACAAGAAGTTTGTCGACACGTCTGCTCTGAAACGACACATGGTCATCCATACGAGGGAACGAAATTATGCCTGTCCAGAGTGTGGCAAAGTTGTCTTTATAACCGATTTGTTTCTTGTTTACTTGTGCTGAGTAATATTGTTATAAGCTGTATCTATGCAATTCATTTCTAATAGATCTTATTGCTTGGTAAATTGCAGTGATTAATTCTTTGAATAGCTTGTGCTTTTATGGTTTAATATTGTAGTTGCGAATAACAATATGTTACATAGAAATTAATTTGTCTTGCATAGTATTAACAATGTATAATTGCATACAAATTATCCTGCTTAGGATAACCTTATATGCAATTTCATTTGATTATTTAGATTTAAAGTTTTTGATGAGATTAAAATTACTACTTCTTCATCATATGAAAATAATTTTAACTAGAAAGAAAAAATACCAATTTCGTTTCCCAATTGCAGACGTTCCTACACTTCTCGAGCCTCCGCAACCACGTGAACACGCATAAGAACGACGAGCAGGAGCGGTATCAGTGCAAGACCTGCAACAAGTTGTTCACCATCAAGTCCAACTACATCAGGCACATGAAACAACACGAAGACGTAGAACAGGTTGAATATCTCGTCTATATGCCGTGACGACCTCCCTGCTACTGCTGGCAATCTTTTCCACCCGCCCGTCTGTCTGTCTGTCTACACTGTTTCTCCTCCTTTGACTAGCCGCTTGTCTCACGCTGTTTTTTCTCACTTTTTACAGTGACGTTTGAAACCGTTACGTTACGAGTCGGACGTTGAAGCCATTTTTTGTCTTATAAATTTATATGTCATCTTCTTTCTCGATGAATGAGGAGTACTCCTTTTTCTTTCATCCTTTCTCTTTTATTTCGTCACTTTCTATGACTTATGGCACCTAAAACAATATTGACTGTTGCCATGTGGAGAAATTGATTTCCTGTTGATTAATATAAATTATTTGTTGCTAGTTTTTTTTAGTTGCTCAAGTTCTCTCCTGTTTAAAATGTTATAAGTTATGATACTAAGATCTTTTATATATAATTAAATTTATTTTATTAATAAATTTTTTAATGACTTAATTTGTGTTTGCTTGCTTTCTGAAAGCTATCGTTCATTGAGACATGCACTCAACTTCCGAATGATGTACCAATAATAATGATTAAAATTATTTCAGTCTTGCAGGTCGATAGTTTTTTCTGCAAGTGAAAACGGATGGTAGAAATTGTAAACAAAAATATTTTTGCATCTTCATGGTTTTTATGACATTACCACCATCGTTGTTATTAACGACGACGTTATTTCTGGAAAAACTCATTTTTAGGATTTGTTTAACCACCTTTCAGTTGCCAGAATGTTGATTGCCTTTGTTTGTTTGTTTGAAGGAAAGACCACTTGGAAGTGTGATCGTTTTTTATATTTTGAGTTCTATAATATATACAAATATATTTTATGTATTATTATGTATAACTGTTTTCCTCCTGATAAATTTCTTTGTCAGAAATCTTGGCTATCCTCGATTTTGTATTGAGAAGATTTTCATTCATTGGGTTGACTCCTTGGATTTCTTCCATCTCGTTTGTCTATTTTGACTCGTCAGAGCTATGCCTATCTTTTTCTGTTAAATAATTTTATTTAATTTGAATATTGCATGTAAACTGTGTGTGTATATAGATATATGTATATATATATAGTTATTGATTTTGTGTTTATTAATTGCGTTATTAAACATACAAGTGGATGTTAATTAATTGTGCAGTTAAGTTTTTTTTTTATTTCGATTGGAGAGGTTTCATACATTTTTTAACTTTATATATATATATATATATATTGATGAGACCATTAAATTTGCTGCAATTTAGAATATTGCACTTAAAGGACAGAGATGATGGCCACATCGTTTCTGATTGTTTTTATCCTATATTTAAAAAAAATATAAAAGTTTATTTACGTCCTAGTCTTCAAAGATCTATTCAAAACTTTATTTTGATGATGGATTTGCCCTCAGCAAAATCATAATGAGGATAGGCAAACTGTTTAAAAACCCACACATTTCAAGATTGAATTCTCCCATTGCTAAACTTTTCTGCTCAAAATAGCTGGTGAACAGGTATAGTAGTAGTAGGTATGAAATGGAAAAAACATATACAATTTATTCTTCTCAAAATAGCTGATGGCCAGGGAGAGTAGTCGTAAGTACTTTTTCAAAAAATTACAAACTTCCTAGTTTTTGTAAAAAAAATTCTTCATGGGGCTCCCAGCACCGCCAAATGGCGCCCCTGCTCACCTCAAAAATGGAAACTGAGGCTCTGAGAACTGTACTAACATGGTATTCCATCTCAAGCTTGGACCCCTCTCAAAAGTTGGCTGGATCCGCCAGTGGTCATCGTGGCATTTTTACCGCGGCATTTCGTCCGCTACATTTTGTCTTCGCGACATTTTGACTACAACATTTTATCCACGACATTTTTCAAGCCACTCCTTACAGCTGGCTAATGGACAGTGGACCTAATGGCCATCCTAGGAAGACGGGGAAACAAAGCAAATTTTGTCCTCTATTTAAGAAATTAAAAATTTAAGTTTTAAAGGGAACTTGTCGTGTCCTCCTGTCACCCACCCTGTGACAATCGATCGTTCGATAGTCGGTCATGTGTTAATGTTTACACTTGAAACGATGAAGTGGGAGCGATGAGTTGAAGTACAATTGAAATTCATTACGATTTGTATAAGTACAAAAGTATTGGAGGAAAATTCTTCAGTAGTAGTTTCATCATTATTATTGTGGCATCATAATGAGTGAGGAAGTTGATTATTATTCTGAACTTTCTCATGTGCATAGAAAGCCCACGAAATTGACATGTTTGACGTACAGCTTGACTTTTTTATCTGCCCTGGGAGGATTCTTGTTCGGATATGACACCGGGGTCGTGTCAGGCGCCCTTGTTCTGTTAAAGGTACTTTGGAAATAATTTTATAAATTAATAA
The DNA here is from genome assembly GCA_963978895.1 of Erpobdella octoculata. Lineage (NCBI taxonomy): Eukaryota > Metazoa > Annelida > Clitellata > Hirudinida > Erpobdellidae > Erpobdella > Erpobdella octoculata. The sequence goes on along the minus strand of OZ022242.1, from coordinate 32,998,348 downwards.
AATGAAAATAACAAACTTGCAGAATAAAATTGCATAATTATTGTAAACAGTAAATGTATTTCTGAAAGTTATATCATTTTGGTCATCAATGATTATCATTCTACCTACATATAAATAGAGAAAAAAAATAAAGGGTTTTCAAATTTTAGTACAGAATTGTTTATAAAATAAATATCATCGCTGGTTAATTATGAGCTCTAATGTGTTTGTGCACAATTCATCTTTATGCAGAAATTTAATATTTGAATTAAAACAACTCCATTTATGGATTAGTTTTTCCATTTTATGCAGTAATTTAATATTTTGATTAAAACCATGAGTTATTTTAATTAAAATATTAAATTACTGCATTATGGATTAGCTCTTCCATTTAGTTGTCAGCTGCTTAATTTAATAATTCTGACATCTACTCATTACTTGCATAAATAGGATGTATTTCACATGTCCTCTTTTCACCAAGAGGTGTTTGTGGCCATAACCATGTGTTCTGCACTCTTGTTCGCCCTAGTCAGTGGCTTGACAAATGACATCTTGGGAAGAAAAGTCACCATTCTCGTAGCAAGTGTCACGTTTCTGATTGGCAGTATAGTTCTTGCATATTCAAATTCTGTTGCTGCACTGTTGGTGGGAAGATTCATAGTTGGTGTCGGGATAGGTGGTTTTCTTTTATAATTTTTTTCTATTTAATAGATATTTTTAAATATGTAAGACCTTGGTGTTAGCTTGTTTTGAAAACTTTTTGTTAATTATAATGCATGTTGGTCAACCAAGATTTTCTTATTGAAATCAAGGCTCCTGAAATAAAGCCGCATTAAAACAATCAAAAAATTAATCTTAAAGCATATAATTATTTTTGATGTGTGTTAAAAAATCAGGACTTTCTTCAGCCTCGGTACCAATGTACATAGCAGAATGCTCTCCTAGCCACATGAGGGGGAGGTTGGTGTCCGTCAACAACGTTTTCATCACTGGTGGACAATTTATTGCCGCTCTCATCTGTGGAGCTTTCAGTTTCGACAAGGTTTCAGGATGGAGGTATTTTGTTTTAGTACTTTGAGAATGTTCTTGCTTTTTTACGTTTAGGGTGGTTTTAACATGGAACTAGATTTACTTTACGTTATTATGTAATTTTTTGATCTATTTTCTGGAAAAATAAGTTAATTGTAAGTTTATTAAACAACAAGAATTACATTTTGTGTATGAATTATATTGCATTTTCTACCGATATATATGATGATGCCAGTGACACTTTTTTGTTTAATGTAACCAATTAGTGAAATAAACAGTTACTCTATATTGTTCGAATTTTACTGGTTTGCTAATATATTTCGCTGTTAGAATTTCCTTTGTAATAAATTGATTATTGATGAGTTACTAATTCTTTAAAATAAATTATATTGATATTGCTTGTTCTTTCCTAGGAAATACTAACATTAGTATTCATCTACTCTAATATATTCATCTACACTAATATATTCATCTAATCTAATATATTCAGCAGCCTGTTTTTGTCCTCATTAGAGAGTTTGTTTCGCTTAATGCATTCTCCGTTAGGTATCTTTATTGAACAGATGTTAGGAATGATGAAACTGAATTTGAATAGAAATTTAGTTTATTCTATGTTAACTTGTGCTAAGTAGAAAGAATTTAATAAACAATTAAAACACAAACTCAATGAATAGAAACTAAACATGTACAAATGTACACATTTTTTATTTTTGTTAATAAAACAAACCAAAATGCTAAGTTTGCCATTTTATTGAGCCGCCACATTATTGTGGAATAATGACGAATTTATTTTTCAGTCTTGGGTTTTTGTTAGGATGTCCTTGCATTATGAAAACATGAATATCGTTAATATCACTGCATTTTCAACTCCTCTTTGTAGGCAGATCGCCTGAAAAAGATGTGACACTTTAAAATATTCGCTGCTTCAAATTAACTGGTTTCATATTAACCATTTGGTTAATTAACTGGTTTCAAATTCACTGTTTGGCATATTAACTGGTTTCAAATTAACCATTTAGTTTATTAACTGGTTTCGAATTAACCATTTGGTTTATTAAATGGTTTCAAATTAACCATTTGGTTTATTAACCGGTTTCATATTATTCCGTTTGGTTTATTAACTGGTTTTAAATTAAAAGTTTAGCATATTAACTGGTTTCTTCCAGGTACATGCTTGGCATAGCAGCCATCCCTGCACTCATCCAGGCCGTCCTGTTCACCTGCATGCCCGAATCTCCTCGTCTGCTTTATTCTAAGGGTAAAATCGAGGAGGCTCGTGATGTGCTGGAGAGGATCGAAGGAAGTACGGAGGGAGTGGAAGAAGAACTTGAAAACATTCGATTGTCTTTGCATTCTGAATCTGGTAGGTAGCAGTTTAATTGAAACCTGTCGATATCTTTGAGTGAATATTTTTATTATTATTATTATTTACTAGAGATAACCCGTCAAAAATGACAGTATTCATAATGTACAATTGCGTTATAACTTTTATTACACACCTGCACGCACTAATTTTAGCAACTGCTGAAGGCTGACTTCTGCGGCTGTGCCTTATGCGAAATGACAAAAAAAAACCATACCGGCACAGCCCTAATACAGACATAGGAAATTATGTATGTAGATTATTATTTTTCTTTGGTTTTATTGGTGCATCTTGAGAATATTTAAATCATATAATATTGCAATACCATATTAGGGTAAGTTCTATATTTTAATGAAAAGCTAAATTATTTTATTTAGTAAAGTTATATAAGACATGTAATTTTTTTTAATAACTTTCAAGATGGCAGTGGCAGTATGAAATTACTTCGTATAATGAAAACGCCACATGTCAGACGCGCTCTCTTCATTGGAGTCATGCTTCAAGTGATACAACAGTTTGTCGGGATCAATACGGTGATGTTTGTAGATTTACATAATAATCTGTTTTATGTTCATTTAAATTGCTCGTACTCAAATCTTGAGTTCAAGTTGCAGGTCAAATCAATTTACATAATTGGTGTAAATCAGTTTTTTTACAAAATGAGTGTGTTTCGTGCATTTAAATCAGTGTGCTCTGCATGTGTAAACTAGTGTGTTTGCATGCATGTAAACCAGTGCGTCATGTGGAGTTGAAATTGCAAAAAAAAAGATAAAAACCATACAGGTACTACAGTGCTACAATAATCCAAATGTCTGGCATTGAGGATTCCTCAAAAGCAATATGGCTGGCCTCCGTTACGGCCTCTGTGAACTTCATCTTCACCTTCGTCGGGATTCTGCTCGTGGATAGAATCGGGAGGAGGAAGCTGGTTCTACTCAGTTTATTTGGTAATTTGAGGTATTTAACAATAATAACGAATAATTAGTAAGTTTTCAGTCGGGATTAGCTTGTGGCCATCGGTGATTGGTTGGCGTTTGTTTTAGACGTTGTTCTTAACTCTTTTAACTAATCAGTTTAAAGAGCGATTTGTTAACTTGTTACGATTTATAATTTTCAGGAACATTTGTGAGCTTACTCATCTTGGGCACGGGATTTCTTCTCTCCGCTTCATTTTCTCCTCCGGTAAATCTGAATACTTCACAGATATCTACATGTTCCAGATATACGTAAGTTTGATATAATAGAAACATGTGTATCAGAAGTGAGCCTAGGAGTTGATAATGATAAATGCCATGTAAAAAGTTGTTACTTTTTTATACATTTTCTGTTACAGTGAATTTTTCTTTTTTTGATGTTTAGATGTTATGGAAAAATGTTTTTCAAAAATTCTATCTACAATATTTTTTGTTTAATACAAGGAGCAGTCACACATATACATATATACGTACGCAGGGCTCATTCATCAGCCGCGAGATTTCATTTCATAACGGCCTACTTTCGTATTCTGCTGCTCATTTACATGGGAACTTAACAATTATATAAAATTTCTGTTTCTGTGATGTTAAAAACTAAAGACACAAATTTATTAATAATTATAATAATTGATTATAAATGTTTATTTTTTTTATAATTGAATATGAAATGCCTCTACAAAATTCTTCCATATTAGAATTCACATCATTTGTGCAATTGTGAATCATCAGTCAGATCATGTGTGTTGGATTTTATCTGGCTTACTTGAAATTTTTAGATCAAGTAATTTATTTCTATCCAGTATTTCTGCCATTTATAATTTATAATGGCACTTTCAAAGTTTTTAATTTGTATTGTATCAATTTTTCAGAAACTGCTATAGTTGCGTAACAGACTTGCAATGCGGATATTGTTACACCGAAACATCACACGTTTATAACGGAACATGCGTGACCACTGCACCTCACGCCTATTCCACTCCTACAACCATCTCTCCTTCTCACGTTACAACTTTTTTCTCATCACATCCATCCACAAACTCTATTCTCAGAGCAGCCAACAATGACTCCGGAGCAGTACCTTGCGATGGCGAATCAGCTCGGTCCCCGTGGAAACTCGCCGAGCGATTCTGTCCCACGCAGTTCGTATGGATGACCACGTTTGGTCTTGTGGCTTATTTGGCATTCTTTTCACCAGGTAGTTGTTTGGTTAATTATAAAATGGATCGGTATATGGAAAAGACGGCGATAATTTTACATTTAAATTTCATCCAGGGATGGGACCGATGCCTTGGACGATCAACTCGGAAATTTATCCAGGCTGGGCTCGAAGCACAGGCAATTCCTTGGCTTCTTGTGCAAACTGGCTGGCGAATCTCATCGTGTCTGTTACTTTTCTTACTCTCACTGAATCCATTACCATTTATGGTAAGAATGAATTCAATTGAATTGTTTTTTTGGTACATTTATTGCTGATTTTAATAATAAATCCAGAAATAATTTTATTCTGATTAATAAAAACAGTTAAATTGATATAAAGCAGGTTTTAATATTTCAAATAACCATAGTTTTACACGATCGCCTTCAGGTGCTTTCTATTTATATGCTGGACTGGCAGTGGTGGGTCTGCTGTTCATTTTCCTGCTCCTTCCAGAAACTAAAAACAAAGATCTGGAAGAAATAGAGAATTTATTCAAGCGAGGAGTGATAGTGCCTTTCAGTAAATTACATTCACCGGATTACAGTGAATTGTGCGATTGAAAAGCCAGATGCCATTTTATCTGTTTATTTCTTCTTTGTACTGTTAGTAAAATACTTTCAAAGATTGTTTCTAATTTCTGACACTTTTGTTGTTGTTTTTTCCACCGTTAATAATCATGTTTATTCACTCGGACATATTTATTTTCTTACGAATACAAAGATCGTGCATATTTTTTGACTTTTTATTCTGATCATCGAATGTGCCTTCTGTAACTTCTTGATCGAAAGCTATTCTGAATGTACATCAAGCTTACTTTTTACTCATTCGATAGGGACGTAATAAACAGGGTTTGTTTTTTTAAATGTTCAGCATTATTTCACGAGGAACGGTTTTATATATAACCATTTATTTTAAATTTTAATTTGCGATGTTCTTCTTGAGCAAGCATTTTGTGATTATGTATGTGTTTCACTTCATCACAAATATTAATTTTTTTGATTATGTATGTGTTTCACTTCATCATGAATATTAATTTTGTGATTATGTATGCGTGTCACTTCATCACGAATATTAATTTTTCTATTTGTTCACAAAATGATGTGTGGTAAAGCGATGAAAGAAGTCAAAGTGCAGCATATATAATACATACATGTATTTGTTTTTGTATCTTTCATTTGTTTGCTTGTTTTCACATCATTTGCTAATATACTTTACTTTATATTAAAAATAACACTGACAAACCATATACTGTTTGCTGGCCACATTGTGTGAGATTCTGCCGTAATAAAAAAAATATATGATCTTCAACACAAAACACCAAACATGATTTGAATCACTAAATAAATTCTATATTGTTTTACTAAATAATTAGATTTTGAATTAATAAATAAATTATATATATATATATATATATATATATATATATATATATATATATATATATATATATATATATATATATATATATATATATATATATATATATATATATATATATATATATTGACAAAATCTGAAAAATGTTTTCTGTTTTTTCATTGTCCAAATAAAATCACAATAGATTGAGATTTATAAGATATAACAACAGGACGAATCTCTCTTGATCGATTCCATGTCAAAAGAGACGCCGTAAAAATAATTAAAGTACAGGGCTTGTGTACAAGAAAGCAAGAAAATGAAAAATGTTCCTAAAAAGAAGTACAAGATGAAAATGAAACAATTACCGGGCATGGGATCGGATGTCCAAAAAAACGGCACGGGGGCAAACCCTGTTGGAATCTCGTGCAACAAAGAATAATAATTCAGTCACAAGTGAGATTGAAAGTGTTGATGGAAGTGACGGTGGCGATAATTGTCAAATACGTGTAACAAGAGGACCTAATATCATATCAACATATATTGATCAATTAGCTATAAATACATTTACTAAGAAATTAAACAGGCGAGTGAACTGTAGTACACTTGTGTATTGCTTGCATCTCTATCATATATATATATATTATTATACAGTACACGTATATTGATTCCTAGCTGATGTGAAACAATTAAAGAGTAACAAAAAAAGTTTGCTTAACAATCCTGGAAAAATGCTTCGCACAAACTACCAACAAAGGAGAGACGTCGGCCAATCGGGACGCCCAGACGAGACGAGAAATTATAATTACAGGAGAATAGAATCGTAAAAAATAATTTAAGTGCAGAAGAATTATTAGATATGAGTAAAAGTGGAGACTTGCTAAAATGAATGTTGACCTTGTGATGATGCGGCAACAATGATGAGTAAAAATTGAAGGAAAAAAAAGAGACCCCACAATAATGGCAAAGACGTTTATAAAAGCATGTTAAAAAATACTTGTAAGGCAGTACAATTATTGAGTCTGGAAAGGTGATAAATAGAATAAATACGGCCTCAATCGGATCAATCAGTCTTCTTCGATTACCAACTGAACCATGTCCAACTGTTTCCTGTGGATATATCACATGAGTCATTATTTATTAACAGAGATAACTTGTCATAAATTATAGATTTTTTTTAAGATCTACATATATAATTATAGTTGTTTTGCAATTGCAGCGCCACCTAACAGTGTTATGCGTAATTCTAAAACACGTGCATACATACAGACAATTGAAGTTGTGTACTTGCACATACAAATTACACAGAAGCATAGCAAAGTTTCTTGGCAGAGTACTAAATGGCTCTCACCTATAAAAAAATTGTTGACCAAGGGGGCATAAATGCTAGTCAATTATTATAATTAGTGTTTAGTGTTAATAATAGCAATAAAATTTATACAGCTGAAGACAACAAACTTGAATAGATAAATTATTAAAAATAAACGAAACGATAAAATAACGACAGACTTATTGAAGTTCTTCCTCATGCGAACATTGCGTGGTCTCCTGTTAAGAACACCCTCGTCGTCATCCATCATCTTCTCCAATAGCGACTGATCATTGGCATTTATCGGAGCTATCGAGATGTCCCTCACGGCTCTGAACTGACCGCAGTTGTTCAGGTGTTCGTTTTCCAGTCGGAAGAAGTTCCATACGAATCTTCTGTGAGGATGGAAAGAAGAATTATCATTTTAAGGTTTTCTTACTATGCAATGAAAAGTAAAAAGGTAATACGCTAAAATTTGATTACTTTATTTATTGAACTATTTTAAATTATCTAGAAATGAGAAGTAAATACAAGATATGATAGTACAAATAACAGATGTAAGCTATGAATGTACAAATAACAGATGTGAGATATGCATGAACAAGTAACAAATGTGAGATATAATTGTAAAGTAAAAAACAAAACAAAATTAATTTGAATAAATGGTAATTAGAGAAACCTTGATTCAAAAGAAACCCATCAAAACATCACCTGAAAACTTCCAACGACGCCACTGCTGTTCTGAGAACCTCTGAATTTATTACCTGCCCTTCGCCAATCGTCACGGTAATCGTCCAGGTGAATCGAAACACCAGATCTTCAACCATTGCAAAGTAATAGTATGCCTGGAGTTATAATTAATAAAATTATTATTATTATATATTCCTAAAGTTATTTATCTCTGCAGCTGGACATTAATTCAACATTTTGTTCAAAATTAAAACCATAAAAGTTCAAATTTAGCAAGTAGTTTGATAGACACAAAAATAACTTTTGAATCCCTTTTAAAATAACTATAGCAATGACCTTAATCCTAATTTTTTTTAGCAAATAAACCTCTCAGCTAATTAAAATTATAACTAAATAACTGATCTGAGTAGATTCAATCCTAAAAATGTTACAACCTATTCATCTCTTAAAACAACTCTTCCACTCCAATCTTCCATTCCTCTATCCTACCCTCATTTACATTAACCTACTGTCCCTTCCCACTATTCTACCTCCCTTCTACTATCCTACCCCCCCACTTTCCAGTATCCTACCCGTCGTGAGTAGACAATCTCCTCTCTAAGGAATTTATTTTCTACCAGATCCTTCTCCATGAGCCCCCAATCCATTTTGATGTCCCAAACGTAAGTGTAACAAGTGCTGACAAATGCAGAAATGATCCAGAGATAGAAGAAAGCATTGTTCTGCACGACGTCTGAACTGTGCCGAGCTGTCAGGGTGGTGGGTGGCAGTGATTATGAAAATTGTGATGGTAATTGCTTAGCGTGGTGATAATTATTTCATAATGTGAAAACGTTGGTTGTTAAGATAAGACACAATGTCCCTATGATGATGAGGACTGTGTCGATAATTATGGGCAGTGTGATGACAATGATGATGATGATGCACAATTTGATGACAATGATGATAATGCAGAATGCAATGACAATGATGATGATGATGATGTGCAATTTGATGACAATGATGATAATGCAGAATGTGATGAAAATGATGATAATGCACAATGTGATGACAATGATGCACAACGTAATTTACCGCTAAAACAACATTCTATGCCGAGAACTGGAGAATTCTTAATCGAGCAAATTTATTAATTTTATACAAAGTTTGAATAAATATAAACCTGTGCACATAAGTATCTTAAAATTTTAAAGAAATTGTAAACTCATTTTTTCCATTCCTTATTATTTCAATAAAACATCAAAACACTGCTTTGAATCGTTTATTAACAAGTTTACACAATAGAAATATTGACTCCCGACACGATAGCATACTTTTATAGACACTGTTGAGAGAAGAGAAAAGAACAACAAGGAATGTAGTTGCATATTTCCCAGCATTTGCAATGTGAGGAAAAACATTCTTGGTGTCCCTGTACCTCCTCAGACACTGGGCAAACCTGAACCATGCTGGAAGAGAGGCAATGAGAGGACTCAAACCGTACATCAGACCAGTGCACGTGTGAGTATCTGTAATGAAAAAATGTTTAGATAGTTTAGTGTTTGAGTTAGCACAAGTGTTTAAAAATTAAAAAAAAAACTACAGAAGAATTTTCAAGTTTACTGAGTGTGAAAACTGAAAATATAACAAGTGAACCGTAAAAAAACTTCCTTTTTCACAAATCCTTTATATTTTATAATTAGGCAGCTTCTATTTTTTTGCAAATCATTTTTTTACAATGATAGGTCAATAAAATAAAAAAAACATTAACCACAGTTTTCTAAATGCTTCATATGTGAAGTGGATGGAAAATACAAGAAACTTTTGAATAAATATGGAAACAAAATTTTTGATTTGAAAAATTAATTATCATTTTCTTTGAATGAACTTAAAACTGATGTTTTATTTCTTTGAAGAAATTTTGTAATTTTTAAAAAATTTTAATTAATTTTATATTTAATTTTGTCCAATCGATCTGAAAATTGAATAGAATGTAATGCCATAGACAACGATTCAATATGCCAAATTTTAGTTCGATTGGATGACGAAAAGTGTGTTTTTTAATCGTCACAACGTAACCAATGCACGGCTCAAGCAAGCAAACACCGTGAAGATAATATAATAAAAGATTTAAAAATGCTGGATCCTAGCCTAGTTATTGCCTGACTACTTATACCAATGATTGATTGATTGATTGGCAAAAAAATTCAACAGTCTGTTTATATAAATATAAAACAACATATAAAAATCTCTCAAGTTTGAACACACAATTGGAAAACAAATCAAAAGTCCAGTTCTCAAGGAGGATAAAGTACATTCTGTGCAAATGTACTTAAAGCAGAAATTTTTTTTTAAATATCAAGTGCTGTTAATCAAACATATTATTACTAGAGATTACCATCAAAAATGACAGATTTTTTAAAATTTTATTATTAATTATTTTTCGATTGCATCACCACTTTTTTCTATCTTTAGGGCTGACAGTTTACAATAGCAAATCAACTTTTAATATTTAATTAAATTAAAAAATATTTACCTTACTTAAATTATACAAAAAAATTTATTTATATAATTATTTATTATTATTATTATTATTACATATAAATTAATTTGCCATCGATAGAAAATCGTCACTCAAAAACGTCTTACACAGACGAGGGCTATTATATTATCGTTGTGTAATATTAATCTGTAGGAGACTTTGTACTCTCTCTTACAAGCTTTGCTGAGATATCTTAAAACATTAAGAAAGCAATTTTAGATGATAATAACACAATTAAGCGAAGTAGAAATTTCAAGCAAAAAACATTTAGCTCAGTAAAAATATGTTTTTAACACCTTCCAAATCAATAAGACATCGAATATCTATTAAAACCGCTTCAAAATCATCATCATCATCATCATCATTTATTTTTGAAACGTCCCTATTCCACGCTATGCTAGGGTTGGACGTTTTTCCATATCAGGCCCCTCCACAAGTCACGATCCAGGGCAGACTGCCGTTTCAGGCCCAGCTCATCCATGTCTTTCTTCACACATTCCCACCAAGTCTTCCTACTTCTACCTTTACTTTTCACTCCTACAACATCCACATCTCTAATTGCCGAAACCCAATCATCTGCACTTTTGCGCTCCAAATGTCCAAACCACCTTAGTCTTCCACGTCTCACCACATCAGCCACACAAGGAACATTCAGAAGGCTATACAAATCCACACTACGTGCACGATCATTCAACGAAACACCACACATCCATCTAACCATCATACGCTCTGCCCTTTCTAAACTTCTTAGATTCTCCACCTTCATAGACCATGTTTCAGTGCCATAAACAAGGACACTTTGAACACATGCCCTATACACCTTTCCTTTCACATGAAAGGATGCACCACGGGTGGTCAAGATAGGAGATAACTCTTTGAATTTAGCCCAGGCAGAACGCACTCTAGCTCTCACCGCCTCATCTACACCTCCTCCTGAACCTAATGTGTCACCTAGGTAACAGAACTTGGTCACACACTCCACCTTTACACCTGGCTCAACCTCAACCTCGCCCAATAACTCTTCCTGAACAGAACCACCAGCCACACAACTCTTACAACGGAAGCCAACAAGATCTTTCAAACTACCCAAAATGCCACTGCACCTTTTATGGACCCAACTCTTACAATCCACACAACAAATAGAATTGGAGCCAACACCTTTTCTGCATACACTGCATGGCCATTTACCCGACTTCTCCACCTGTCCCATTCCGGCCCGACACTTCATGATTTTTGTCTTACTCGCATTCACTCTAAGGCCTTTCGCTTCCATGCCAATTTTCCATATCCTTAACTTTTCCAGGAGAGAATCTTCTGTCTCAGCTAATAAAACAAGATCATCAGCATAGAGCAGTTCCATTGGCAAGCCTACCCTGAGCTCCCGTGATAAGGCCTCTAAAACAATGATAAACAACAATGGGCTGAGAACTGAACCCTGATGCACTCCAACCTTAACGCTGAAAGCATCACTCTCCTTCCCATTCACTCTCACCACTGTCGCTGCATCATCATACATAGTTCTTATCACGGAAACTAACCATTCATCCACACCTAGACATCTCAGAGCCCACCACACTATCTCACGAGGTACTCTATCAAATGCCTTTTCAAGATCAACAAAGGCCATCCACAGATCTTTGTTCTTGGCAAGATACTTTTCCTGCAGCTGACGAACTATGAAAATAGCATCGGTAGTACCTTTCCCCATCATGAAACCAAACTGCATACCATCAATTTTCACAATCTTCCTTACTCTTTTTTCAATCACCCTCTCTAAAACTTTCATTGCATGTTCTAATAGTTTAATGCCCCTGTATGAGCCACACGCTAATGCATCACCTTTTCCCTTGTAGACATTCACCATCCAGCTCTTATTCCAGTCTACAGGGGTTTTACCATCCTTCACTACTGCATTGCACAAAATAGTTGAAGTTAATAATTCTTTACAAACTGATATATGCAATTTACAAGATGTGCAGCTTCATACATTAGAAACTCCTAGATAACATCAAGCAAGTAGTTTCAAGTAAATTATTATGTTTTTAATTTAAGTACCTTAATTTAAGAAATAAATTTGATTGGTTCCTCTTTAACACCTTCACACCAATGCAAAGCATAATTAAATTACTGTTGATAAGAACAATTCTGATTTAAAACACTCAACTACTGTATTAATAGAGATATTTTCTCGACATTCTATTAACATCTGCTAGAGTACTTCACGGGCCGATTTTTCATGGTCCGACCCGTTTCAAAAGCCAAAATTCCAGGCGCATCTAATTTGGGGACCCAGACCGTTATTACAGGCCTAAAATACTTATATACTTGGCAAAAAATCTCGACCGGGCTTGACTTCAGGTCTGGCTTGTCTGAAGACCATAAAACCACGGCCCAGCCCAGCCAATGCAGCACTCTAACATCTACCTGTAATACTAACAACAAATACAGCTACACTAACCTCAGCAATAATAAACAGCAAAAATGCAAGCATCATACATACAGAAAGATTGACAAATATAAAAATAAGATAAAATACAACTCTTACTAATTTTTACTTTACATAAATTATTATTATTATTGTTATTATTATTATTACTAGTGGTTTTGCCCGTCCCAAGGACGGATGTTTTCAAATAACGATGAACTTTGGATACATTTTTTGGATTAATATAAGTTTTTTAATTATTTTTTTTATTTATAAATTTATATATTTATTATGTATTTATTTATTTAATTTATAACATTACAATTAAATAATTGTTTTATCGTTCGTTTGCATTCCAAAACAAATGAAAAGAAAAAAAATAAATTAAAATATCAATAATTTTTTATATTTTGAATTATTTTAAATAAGGAAAATATTTTTTAATTTATTTAATTATATAAAAATATATAAAAACTGTATTTATATCATTATTTATCATAAATAAATTAAATTGCCATAGATAGCCGATCGTCCCACAAAAATGTCTTACACAGACATGGGCTATTATATATATTAATTAGAAATACATTGAACAAAAACAAATAAATAAATAAAATTCTACACAAATAAATAAATGAAATAAATAAAATTCTAAACAAACGTTTTCTCTCGTGCCAGTGAACGTCGAAAGCGTAGTAACAGACGAGGAACTGAAGGTCAAGGAGAACCGTGGTCAAGCTGTTCAATTGGTCGGCCAGCCAGAAGTCAGCGAAGCCGACGTAATGGAATGGAGCTGTGAAGATTCGGAACTTTATCGGTGAAAGAAAACGAAGTGATGTGAGATTTTTGAGAGTATTTAAAAGTCGCAAATTTCAGTTCAACTTAATGATTAGATGTTCGTATCGGAAATAAATATTATGTACGTTTACTTTATAGTTTATATTTTATTTAAATGTTTATTAGTAACAGATCGAATCTTCAATTTATAAATTTAAATATTTATCATATATTGAGAAAGTGATTTTAATTCAAAAATCTAAAAGGTTTGTTTTAAATTTAAATTCTTGAAATGCATTTAATAAAAACACTTCAGCCAGCGACATGGAAGCTAATGAAAAAGAAGTAAACAAATAACTGTAAATAAACAACCATGCAAATGATATTGATATAAAACACACCACTTTTTTTTTATTTTAAAACTTTTCAACATTCCTTCAATGTTTTTTTTTTCGTAGACTGGAACAAATTTTCAATTGAACATTCAAATGAGCGGCAACTCGAAACTACTACACATCAACAGACTATGCAAGCTTTTGTGACAGTGTTTTATACATGGCAGTATCAAATAAATGACCTTATACACATTTAGCTGCTCTGTAATTATGGCTTGTTTCTAAATTCAAGGCACTCAATAGCAAAAGATTCTTCTTTTACACTATTCTGATAAATAAAGAATATAAGTTGAGGTATAAATAATATATGCTGATATAAATACATTATGTCAATACATAAGAAACATGTGATGATATATAAACTAGATACAATGATATAGAAAGAATTTATAATAATACAAAAAGTATATATTATAATATATACAATATCAAATTATAATAAAACATAATACATATATATATATATATATATATATATATATATATATATACTAATATACAAACAATATGTAACCAATATTGACCAATATTAAAGTAAAACCTCAATTCCTTAAAAATTCTAAAACTTGGACTACCAACACATTAATCATCACTAGCACAATATTTTTTTCTTTTTATAAAATACTGCTGTGAAAAAACTTACCAGAACTCTAATAAGCCAGATCCTGGCCTTGTAATGTAAGATTTTAATTGGATTGAGCAGGTAGACGAAAAAGAAGGCAACCAATACCAGGGGACTGACAAAGGGTGGAATTCTGATCACGTGACTCAACAAGAAGGCCACCACGCTGATGCACCACAAAACGGAGAAAAATGTCGCTATCTGGAAATTCACAAGACGAATTGATGAGAAAATGAATTAACAATGCAACAAGTTATAATAAAGTGAAAACATTATAAAATTATGATAATAATGCTCTTGATTTTATAAACGAAATACTTTTTCAACATCAAATGAGATTATTTTCAAAATAATTCTGCACGTAAATGTAGAAAATGTGATAATTTGAGATTAAAAGTATATCTGCTTGCATATCTTGTAAGCATATAAGTAAATATATTTTCAGCATTTATAACCCTACGGCAATAAAGTAAATATACACCCACATGACATATAAATACACATACACCCCATATCATATAAGTAAACATAAGTAGGTATAAGGTATATCATACACATCCACATTTCACATCATGTATTTAAAAAAAAGAACTTAAACATATCATTGTTGCACCGGGTGTTCATAAAATTATGCTTAAACATTGCATAATTGTTTAGAACTTACAATAAACAAGTTTTAGTATAATAAGTATAGTTAACAATTTTATCTAATGAAACCACAAAACAGCTTAGTTGCATTTATAGTAAAAGCAACATTATACCCATAATGTGCATAAAATATATCGTGTTTTAACTAATTTAACCATGCTTGGTGCTTCTGAAGCCATGCTACTGGCGTCTGTGAAAAGATACATTAATATTAATTTATGTTAATGAATTTACAGAGGAAGATCAAACCCGATGAGACCTCAAGAAACTGCTGGTGAGTGAGGTGGTGCCTCGGATCCAGTTCGAATATAAGAATGTGGTTGACCCCGGACGACCTCCAGCCGTAGGTGTTGACCCCGAGAAGAAAGATGAAAAGAAAGATGAGGAAACATCCCCTGAATATTCTCAGTGCCGGCTGCCAGTCCCCCTCGTGTTTGTCCGCCGTGATCACTCCTTGAGGGCGTGAAACATAATATTAATTTTTTTTTCACAATCATCCACACGTCGTACAACCGTGTGTTTGAGAATAAAATATCCATAAAATTTTGCATGATGGAAATCTACTACCAGAAAGTATTACATCTGGCAAACATCAGTGACCTTAATCTTCCTACCACTACCTTAATCTTCCTACCACCACCTTAATCTTCCTATCACTACTTTAATCTCCCTACAACTACCTTAATCTCCCTACAACTACCTTAATCTCCCTACAACTACCTTAATCTTCTTACCACTACCTTAATCTTCTTACCACTACCTTAATCTTCCTACCACTACCTTAATCTTCCTACCACTACCTTAATCTTCCTACCACCACCTTAATATTCCTATCACCACCTTAATCTTCCTATCACTACTTTAATCTCTCTACAACTACCTTAATCTTCCTATCACTACTTTAATCTCCCTACAACTACCTTAATCTTCCTATCACTACTTTAATCTCCCTACAACTATCTTAATCTTCCTACCACTACCTTAATCTTCCTAGCACTACCTTAATATTCCTATCACCACCTTAATCTTCCTATCACTACTTTAATCTCCCTACAACTACCTTAATCTTCCTATCACTACTTTAATCTCCCTACAACTACCTTAATCTTCTTACCACTACCTTAATCTTCCTACCACTACTTTAATCTTTCTACCACTACCTTAGACTCTAAAAAATAAATATGGTTATATATTAACAAGTGAATGAAGATATCTTGATTACCGGCAACAACAGTTATTAGCGCCATGACGATGAAGACCCCCGTGAACAGACCAACTCGAAATGTGGTGAATGGATTTTGCTGTAATTATAGAATTGTTACGAAAAATTACTCTTCATGCATCTTGATAAATTTATTCTGTAACGCTGTCGTTCAGACAATAATTTAAAACTATAATTAATTAATTTGCCCCATAACAAATGTTATAACAACAAATATTAATCAGTTGAATATTAAAATAGATGAAATAAAATATATCGAATTAATAAATTAGATTAATCAGTTGAATATTAAAATAGATGAAATAAAATATATAGAATTAATAAATTAGATTAAAAACCTTCTCTCCAAGCGGAGGAACCCTGAGCCTTTTCATCGCTTTTGTTCTGTCGCCGGATTCCAATTGTATCGTGAATGTGTTCTGTCGTGATTTTTATTATCATCTTCATAACAAATGATTTAATTAAGAATTTATTGATAAATAAAAAGGCTCAAAATCATAAAAATATCAAATCATTACTGAAGTGAAAAAAATGATAATTTAACGATAAATCAGCTAATTTATTAAGACATAAATAATCACTTATTTATTTATGTTTTAATCATTTTCCATTTTTTAACATCTGGATCTGATTTGTTTCTATTTCTGCACTGTTGGCAGGTCCCATGCTCCGAGAAATTTTTTTTTCAAAGAGCAGGTTAATAACTAATAACTAATAATAATAATAATAATAAAATATATATCATTTATTAAAAGAGATATTTATAAATATAAGCCAATCGCAAACTTCAGTTTCTTTGATGAGATGATCTACTTCCTTGCTCATATAGAAGATTGCAGTTTCTACATTAGCTTGTCTCCATACTGCCCCTCTGTCCGTCTTTAACAGCTAAGTGTAAAAAATAGAAATACAGTGTAAAAAAAAATAACAAATAAAGTGTACAAAATAGCAAATGCCAACAAATATTGTTAATATTATAAATAATTACATTCCATTAATAGCATTAATGTTAATATATGAGTATTATATTAATAATTATTAATTGTATTATGCATTAAATATTTATTACATTACATTAATAATTAGTTAAATATTATCATCGACAAACTCTGAAGTTTTCAAGAAGTTCACAAATTCATAATTTTATAAGATTTATTTGTTCTAAAGAAATCACTTCAATTTCTAACAATTTCTAACAATTTATAAAAAATAAAAATAAAAATAATAAATTACGTCCATAAAATATATAATAAATGCAAGCCTAGAAATATGAAAATGTTCTTCAACTTGCACACAAAATTAACAATTAAACATGTAACAAACAAACACCTTGCACACAAAATTAGCAATTAAGCATGTAACAAACAAACAACTTGCACACAGAATTAACACTTGAAAATATTCATTGAATCAAGTTTACTAACATCAGCCCCTAGAATAATAATTTAAAATAAATCATGAACATCAATTAAATCAACATAAATATAGTTTTAATTCCTCACACATACTTTGTCGTGTTTCTTGAGGATTTTCCTGAATCCGGTAAAGTTTAGGGACTGATAGTTTTGTAAGAGTATCAAACTGAGGTAGAACTCAGAGAAGGCAAGTTTTATGTCGTGCATTGATCTAGTGGGATTTTATTCAAGTTAACAATTATATATAGTGTATATATTATGTATAAATTGAGTATATTTATATCATATATTATATATAGGATTACATGTTTACACTGAACAGAGATGTCAAGATGTACCCAATCTACAAAAAAATCTAGGAAAAATACTCCCAACAGTGATGTAATATGCAAATGAATGTCTCATATCTAATTGTTCAAGAGGTTTATCTTCTTATTTAATTTTCCAAATACTCAACAGCTCACATGACTTTACAATTTCTGGGCTCCACAATTTATTAACAAGTTTAACCCAGCATTTCATCTGCTTGTGGTACTCAAATAATTTTCTCAACTGGGGGAATAAGATTCAGCTCATTCCCACTTTGGATGAATGTGCTGCGATCTCATATTCACACGCTGATCCTACTGTGTGAGCTTTGGCTGAAAAGCGCTGCCTCATGGGTTGAAGATGCTATGCATATATCCTTTGCACAACCCCCCCCTCCCTGCAACTACAACAACAATAAGAAACAACAAACCTGTGACCGGCTTCCTCCTCTTCGTTTTTCGGCTTCAAAATGCTGCCCACCTTGCTCCGAAGTTTATTTTTATTAGAAGAACTCGCCTGAGACGAAACAGAATCCAACTCCGACTGAAGAGCGGCAAATCGCCTCGTGGCTTCGGCAATTTTTTCTGTTACAAATATTTTTTATTTCAAAACTGTGTTCTGAAATTTATACATATAAAACTATGTTCAATAAAAGAATGCATGTAACGCTATACAGGGAATAAAGCTCTATATAATTTACAAGTTCTGTGTGAATTGAAAAATAACATCAAGTCTTCCTGATAAATATGCATAGTGATTAAAAATAGTTTAACCAGTTAGATAAAATTTAGTTTACACGTTTGTAAACACCCTCTGAATGAAACAAACCAAAGTAAACCGTTAGCGCATGGTTGCATCATGTATCTGGATAACCAGAGGAGTTAGAAGATTAAATGAGAGCCACAAAAATACATCAACACAAATACTCTCTTGCAACGAGGTCATGGAAAGAAAGAAAACCGGGAAACGGGAACAAATCTTTCACGTTGGTGGTTTTAAACGTTAATAAAAATATCGAGAGACACAGCTAGCTAGTCATTAAAGGTAAACAACTTGTTAAACAGTCAGTATTTTCAAAAACTATGAACAAGTTTAAAATATTAAAAGAAGCATTAAGTCACAATATGCACAATTTATGATTAACTAAATTAATTGACTTATTGCAGAACTAATTATTGAATATTGCATTGTCATCAAGCAAGAGCATGTCTACAAAATTTAAAGAAAATCCATCATCAAGAAGTGACTCAAAAATTGTTTGGAAAAAACAGAAGTTAATAAAAGCATTTATGAAAATGATCAATATTGTTATTGGAAAGCATTTCTTCTTATTAAAAATTTTTTTATAAAAAGATTATTAGTTATTATTCATAAAATTCCAATTCTTATGCCTCTGAAATTATGCTAGTTACGTTTCTAATTGGCATAACTACGATTATTATTAATTTTATTACTTATCTAATTAAACAATACAAACCTGAGTAAAACGTGTTGATTTTCAGCAACTCTTTGTCACAATACTGAAAAAATTGTTCATCAAATCTGGCGAAATGCTGCTGAACCAGTTCTTCGGTGGACACTGCGAAGAAGAAAAAAATTCATTTCAACCTTAAAGTGACATGAACTTCATGCATTGTAATGCTGTTTTTAAATAAAAATGTTGTATCATAACATTAAATAATGTGCTACCATGTGATTACTCAATTAAATGTATATGAAGATACTCAACTAAATATATATATAAAGATACTCAATTAAATGTGTATGAGGATACTCAATTGAATATATATAAAGACACTCAACTAAATATATAAGAAGATACTCAATTAAATGTATATGCAGATACTCAATTAGATGTATATCAGGATACTCAATTAAATATATATAAAATTATTAATTAAATGTACATGTGGATACTCAATTAAATGTAAACAATACTGAATTAAAAATTATATTTCTTCAAAATTTCAATGTTCTTCAAAGGTTTAACGGCATCTTTTCAACTACTTTTTTCAACATATTTGTTTAACATTCCAGCCCAGCTAAACTTTACACACAAACAGTAAATGGACACAACATAAATAAACGGATGGCAGAGTCTCATTAGACAGAAATTTCAAAACTACAAAGAATCTAGTAAACACATAAAACAGCTAATAGTACAATCTACATGCTACAACATGAAATGATTAGAACATAAACACTCAGTATATCTTTATAAAAATAATCAAAATATGAGTATAACATTAAAAACTCTGAACTCAAAATGCTCATGTTTTACAAGATTTCTGACCAAAAAACAAAAACAAGTCTAACTGATTTAAATTTTTAAAAACAAAACACTGATATAAATAACAAGCATAATGAAGTGTGCATTTGCACAGAGTAGGACAGCAAACCTTTTAAAAAAACACTGTTCTCCCCTAAAAATAGATGTGATTATTTTAGTGAAGTCATCAAAAACAAATTTAAATATCTATTTAACAATAAGAATTAATTAGATTCTAATTATTGTTCAACTAAAAATGTGATCTAGCAGTTAATAAAAGACATGAATAATACAGCCAATTAATTAATTGCTTACTCTCTGGATCAGGAGCTACTTCCACAGCTTCGTACAGTTGCTCCTTCATTGCCTTTTAATCAAAAATAATTTCAAAAGTTTATAAGAAAACAAGATAAATACTTTCAAAATTTAAATTTAAATGAATTTGTGATAAACAAGTTAAGGCATAAACACAAAAGTAAGTCAAGTAAGAAAATTCAGTCAAAAAGTCAATTGATGGTCTTTCTAACAGGTTTAAATAAACGCAAAATTAACTTTAACTACATTTTCCTTCATACACAAATCATAATTATAACCAATTAAATTATTAAATTAAAATAACAAAACGCCCAATACCTCGTAGGTGATGTACTGCTTCCTCCATTCTGGAGTTATGTGAGCCGATAAATGTTCGGCAAACTTCATCTTCACTTTAAATTTTAAAACGATTTCAGCGAATTATTGAAGATATCACCGCTAAATATTCGATAGTCACATTCTCTTCACAAGCAGAAATGAACATCTGCCATGTTTATAAACATTGAAAAATAGGTGGTCTCAACAGGCCTTGTATTTTAAAGAAATAAAATAAATTGAATATTTGTATAAGTTACAATTAGCCTAGAGGTTTAGAGGTTGTGTTTTGTAAATGTAATCTTTTAACAGCAAAGCGCTAGCTCAAATTTACGATTCTAAATTATGTTAATGTATTGACCCAATTTGCTGCATCCGATTTCAATTGTCCCTTCGCCAGTTAACGTAATTTAATGTAGTCAATGGTTTCCTCCGGATTTATATTTTTTGCATTAAATTACTGAAATACTTGAAAGTCAAGAGATGGCAGGCTTTGACTGTTTTAAGTTTTGGTGACCGCGTACCTATAGTCATACGCATAAGAGAGCTAACCAAAGTGACGGGGCTAAAATAATTATTGCCCGAATGGTTTGAATATTATTGGTATCCACCAATGAGAAGGTTATAGTCTTCCCTCCACGCA
This sequence comes from Erpobdella octoculata, assembly GCA_963978895.1. Lineage (NCBI taxonomy): Eukaryota > Metazoa > Annelida > Clitellata > Hirudinida > Erpobdellidae > Erpobdella > Erpobdella octoculata. The sequence goes on along the minus strand of OZ022242.1, from coordinate 32,976,574 downwards.
GGGCCGTAACCAGCTATGGGGCCCAGGCCTCCCAGTTTTGGCCAGGCTCCATAGTTTTGGTCGGCCCCCAGTTTCGGTTGGGCTTCCCAGCTCAATCAGGCCCCCCGGTTTTTTTGATGTCACGACAAAACGTCCACAGTCAAAGTGTTCAACGACAAAATGTTCGCGACAAAACGTTCACGACAAAACGTTCACGACAAAACGTTCGCGACAAAACGTTCACGACAAAACTTTCACGAAAAATGTTCACACACAAAATGTTCAACGACATTATTATTATGAATATTATCTTATTACTTTTGAAGCGTGTTATCACTAGTTTTCCGGCAGCCCCCCTCCGCGCCTATGTCGAGTCTGAAAAAAATGCCCCTCACCTTTCGTTTTAAATTTATAACATTTATAGTAGAAGCATTTGTAAAAATCCGTAATTTTAATGGTCATCACTGTAATAATATGAAATACTATTTTATATATACGAGTAAGTAGTAAGTTAGGAAGTGAATGAATGTCAATTTTTTTTGTTTTTGAATGAATAAATGATACATATGCAAACTTATTTACTGACTTACCAATTTGTGCTCATTTCGTGAAAAACAAAATATTTGATCATTTAAAAAATACACTAAATTCAAAGTTGCTATCGTGAGCATTTTGTGGTGAACGTTGTGTCTTGAACATTTTGTGTGTGAACATTTTTTTGAACGTTTTGTCGTGAACGTTTTGTCGTTGAACATTTTGTCGTTGAACCTTTTGTCGGTGTTCATTCTGTCGTGAACATTTTGTCGTAAACATTTTGTCGAGAACGTTGTGTCGTGAACGTTTTGTCGAGAACATTTTGTCGTTGAACATTTTGTCTGTCAACGTTTTGTCGTGACACCAAAAAAACCGTGGGCCTGATTGAGCTGGGAGGCCCAACCGAAACCGGGGGCCAACCAAAACTAGGAAGCCTGGCCAAAACTGGGTTGCACTTGATCGAATACCAGTTAATGTCAGAATCCTTGCATTCTTTGACAATCACAACTTGTACCATCTGTGCCATTAATTTGATTACCTTGTTTTGGATAAGAGGCGACATGTACTTGGTATTTTGAAGCATGTTTTGTGAAATCCTACTCAATTTATCATCCTTTGCCATAGAAAATTAAAACAGCTTATTGAATTAGCCACCTACAGTCTTTGTTGAACTGGACAGCAATACAAAGAACTGGGGGGGCCCGACCAAAACGGGGGAGGGGCTGTGCCCCCCAGCCCCATAGCTGGTTACGGCCCTAAAAAAGAAAGACGTTTGCTAACAGAAGAGACTGACCACAGTGACCACACGTAACTTCAGTTTAGCTCGCAAGAACACTCTAACACGCATTAACATAAATTTCATTGTTGCTTGTCTGCGTCCTCGTCACTTTCTCAGCGTTCAAGATCGACATTTTATCTTCTGCATTTGTCTTATTTATCGGATGTTTTGTTACAACCAAGGGGTGAGAATTTTTTTAAATAAAATTTTAAATAGAATCTTTTTTAGTCTTTTGGTCATTGGAGTACCTTAAGTTAAATAAATTTCACTATTTTAAGTTAAATCAATGTTTTTATTTTTATTTTTCTCTCTCCATCCCTCATCCTTTCTGGATCCATTTTTGGGATTGGTTTGTCATTGATAGGCCAGGCCGAAATCCTAGCTGAGGTTAAGTTGCGTGCTGTCATACCGAGCTTGAATCCCTAATGGTTTCATATCGGTAAAAGTTATTAACCTTGTCCTGACATTGTCGGTGATAAATAAATTTATTTTAAAGCATATGCAAATATCTCTATATGAATTGTCCAGTTTGTCTTGGTAGTGTCACCCATTTTTCTAGAAGTCTTGCCTGACGAAATTTTATCCACTTTTTTAATGAAACTTTCAAGGTTATCGCTTTGGAGATTTCTGATAAAATATTTAATAAATTTTAATATATAAACAGTTTATGAAACAAAAAATGACTCAATAGGAAAATGCTTATGAAAATGTATTGAACTATTTTAAAAAGTATTTAAATAATTCTTTTAAAATTAATTTATTTTAGCAATTTAAAATATTTTTACAAAACGACTGTGACGGAGTTAATTCAAAAAGGGTAATTGTTCACGTCGTACAAGTTCAGAAAGATGAAACTATTAAAATTCCTCATGTTTTAAGTTGCTTTGAAAAAATTAATAACAATCAATCGATATTTATTTCCAGCAGGTTATTAGATTATTCAAAGTTATTTTTAATAAGTTCATCTAATTTTTTAACATATCTTGTTTTTCAAATTCGACTTATCAGATGCGGTAAAAATGCTAGTGGATATTTCATAGCTGCATGCAACATCTTAGATATGATAATCAAATATGATGAGATAGAGATAGCTGTCTTTCAGAATGTTCTCGAGCTTACAAAATCAAAGCTGTAGTTTGAGTTTTCTGAAGTTAGTAGGTATTTAAATTCCATAAAACATTACAATAAGCCTGAGTATGATGGGTACAACAACATTTTACTTTGGCTCGGCTGCGATTATGCTGACTGCTACGTTGTTATATTAAGAAGCGAAACGTTGCGTTGAAATGATTTGAAAGCCTACAAATAAGATGGCTGTTATTAATAACCACCAAATCGCAATTATTAAAATGACTATTATAGAATTTTTTTATAATAGCTTATAGTCTCTTACACCAGGTCTTTTGGTCTTTTAAGACTGAAATGGCTATATGTTGGAAACACATAAGTACTTCTGTCATAGATCATATTTATTCTTTTTAACTGCCCCTCCTTTTTTACCCAGGCTTGGGACTTGCTTGCACAAGCGAAAAGAAATCGATACAATTCAAAATCGTGCATACAAAATTTCCATTTTCCATTAGGCCACTTTTTAACTTGATGTTGAGTAGTGCCAGGAACATATATTCAAAGTTATCGGCTTATGAAATACATTTTAGTATTGATTGTTTTTTTAAAACGGCAACAGTGTCTTCTTTTCTTATCTTCCACACAACGTCCGAAAACAACCCAAGTTTGATCAAAGCATCGCTCAATTCCTTTGCTGTAAGTTTAAATTGTTCACGGTATAAGTAGATTTTAAGACTATTTATTCTAGTCATTCATCTGGCGTGGTGGTAGTCTCCTGGAGAACTGTAATGTAGGCTATCATCTTTATCCGTACTAACAGCAACATCATTTGCACACAGTATTAATAATGCTAGTTTGAGAAACTCTAGGTAATCTTGATTTCAAAAAATTTACTTGTTTTCTGTTTAATCCAGTAATATTTAAATTTTGTAGGTTTGGATTTTACTCCAACGTTGTTCCACCCATCTTTGAATTAACTGAATATTTATTCGCAGTCTCTCAAATTTAAGAAATTGATTGATAAAACTATTTTAAGTATATGACAACTGCAGACTATAAAGAATAAACGTTTATCAAACGCTTGCTGAATAACTGCTATGAGGCCCATGTCTAAACTTGTGGTATCAAAACAGACGCCGGAAAACCAGTTTTTTGTCATCTTTACAAAAAAAAATTTCTAATTCAAACTGCCTTCTCACTTTAACAAAACCTGTTCTATCCAACATTTATTTAATACAGCGCTTTGAGCTTAGCAACAGCATTCGTTTTTTGTGTTGTAAGAATGTTGGCTATGAATTTCGTTTGAAGTACCTCATCAACAGTATAAGAAAAGCTTGTGAAAAGTTCGAACATGCTTATTTTCAAGTTATAAAAAAATCGACCTAAGACAAGACCTACAGTAACCAAGCAGAAGCTTCTTTACGCACTGGCTTAGCGAACTGGGGCAGGGAGGGACATCTGCCCCCGGGCGCCAGGCTTTTGGGCGCCAAAAAGCATTAACAATTTCACAAAATTTTAGTCGCTTTTGAACATGCATAATTAACAAATTGTATTTTTGCACTATTTTACACAAGTGATTTCTAAAATTATCTTGGGGAGGGGTCTCACCTAGCCCCGGATATGGCTCGGGTGCCTTCAGTTCCCTCGGTTTTGGTCGTCCAATTAGAAAGACAGTGGAAGATGGGGGCGCATTTTTATACCTTGCCCCCACATATTGTACGTTATTGTTCAACAGGAAGACAAAACTTCGTTTGCTGTAAATGTTGTCTCGTGTCTGACCTGTCCAGGCCTGATATTTGATATAAGTATCAGACAGACGTGATAAGCAAAAAACCTGCAATAAAACCGACATTTAAGTTAATCAGTTTTATATTTGAAAACACAAGTTGAAAAAATGTGTTACTTTGCAATTTTCACCGTTTTAGCAGCTGCTTATGGAAGTTTGTAGATTTTTAGATGTATTATTTCTGTTTATTTAGTTATACAAAAAAAGTATATTTGTAGTGGAGCATAAATCAAATTTAATGTTTGAGTGAAACAATTTTAAATTTCATCGGCCCCGAAGCAGTAGAAATAACGTACAGTTAAAATGTTTTCGAAAACATGAATATAAATTTAAGAAAAATCTAATATATAAAAATAAATATGTAGTACGAATTTATTCACACCTTCCAAAACGCTAAATTTTCAGCCGACTAGTTTATGCACCGAAATCTTGAGCTCCCGTATGCCGGTTTCAAGCGTAGCAAATGTCCATTATGAAATTTTATAAAAAAATCTTTAAAAATATAATTATTAAAATAGCATGAGTTGTATTAATTTAAAATTAATATAAATATTAATTAAACAGATCGATCCTTTATGACGGGCTAGTCTTTTTAAATATAAATAAATGACAATAACGGTTTTTTAATTCTAATATTTTACAATTGTTACCAAATAACGGAGGAGTGTTTAATTCTTGCTAGCCCAGACAACATTGCCTATGAACGGCCAGCTTATCAAAGTTCCACTTACCAGGGTTTCAGTGCTAGTCTGGGTGTGGATGGTAACAAGAATGGATATAATTATGTTCATGTAGATGATGTTATGCCAAACGGATGGTTTGTGGTTGATCTTAAAGAACCATTTCACATTGAATTTGTTCTGCTGTTCAACAGGGATTGTAAAAACTGCCGTAAGATTGTCATATTGATAATTGTTTCGAATTTATTTTAGCATCAAACGAAAATATAAAACTAATACTAATTTTTTATTACTTTCAAGAATTTCGAATGGACAGATTTATAGTCGGATTAAGCAACAATTTTGATCCACAAAAAAACAAACCGGAAAGAGGACAATACACACTTTGTGGACAATATCCATCCCCAGCTTTACCATCAGGACAACCAATGAGAGTTAATTGTACTGATACTACAATATGTTCTCGATATGTTATCATTCAAACTGAAAACCGATATATTTCTACGTTGGATAAAATGGGTTTTAGTGAATTAGAAGTTTATCAAAAAAGTATCCGATATCTTTTAGATTCTAGTTATAATATTAATTATAAAATCTGTAATTTTTGAATAATTTTTGGCTAGTTGCAAAGAGTCGAAAATTAACAAAACAGTTAACTTTTGTTAATAATACTGAAAACATTTAATCAGGAAACTACATACAATACTTGGGATGTTACAAAAATTTTTTAGCTGACACATATCGTGGTATTCCAGTTACGTCAGTGGATGAATGTACTGAGTTTTGTGTTAAGAAATCATACACGTACGCAGCCTTAATAGTATGTTGAAATTTTTTTATCTACGTTTTTGAGTTTAAAGGTAACAAAAAAACGTTTTGAAGTTTAATAGGCTATTTTTTATATACTAAAAACTAGTTTGGCTCGTTGTGTTTCTGCGGAAATTCAACGTATTCAACAACATCACTGGCAGAATGCAATTGGCCATGTACAAATGGAAAGAATATTTGCGGAGGAGCCCAGTCTTTTTCAATTTACATCGGTTTGTATTGATTTGTGACATTAAAGTTGTTATGAACTTTAATTATGTTAAACAAGAACGCTACTACGACCAAGACACAAACACCTACGATCGTCAACTCGTTTACTCAAGAAAAGAAAAGTAAAAACATAATATAATATTAACTGTCTACTTTCAATACCTCCCCTTTAACAAAATTCATATTTTTTCTCGGAATTGTCTATGTCCAGTTTTTTGGGAGATCAGAAAGTTGCAATAGTTCGGTCTAGAATTGTTTGCTGATCACAGTCACATCTGCACCAGAGTCCAGCTTCATTTTGACATCTATATTGACAAAATTAGCAAATGTGAACTTCTGATTGACTCTATCTTTACCTTCAAGCTTTTTAACTTTATATATAGTAGCGGATTTAAGGGGCGGGAGGGCAATGGCCCCCTTTCCGAGGATTTCAGAATGTACTTTTTTGAAATACTTATTTTTTTTATAATAATCCTAATGCTAAAAATACCGTTAAAACTAGAAAAAAGTGAAAAAAGTTCAAGTTGACTTAATTTAGAAAAAAATTGGCTACTTTTTAGAGAAATTACAAAATTGTTAGCACCCGGCTTATGTTTTTCAATGGGGTTTGTGGATCTACGATCAATTTTTTGCTCTTCCCGCCATTTTTGGCCCCCGCCAAAGAAGTTTAGATTCGCCACTGCATATGTTATATTTTTTAATTTTGGAATTATTATCTTATTCTACGATCCATATATATATATATATATATATTAATAAGATTATGTAAGTATATAAGTCCTTTATGCATTGCTACACCATTCATTCAATCGTAATGCAATTTTCACACAAGCTTAAGAGGCAATGGGAGACAATTATAGTGAAAAAAAATTAAAATCGGGCACAAAATGAGCGGATCGGAGCGGGAGAGCGAGCGAAAACTAGAATTAGAAAATGAACGGAAACGGGAACGGGAAAGCAAGAGGGAACACAAAAGCAACTGAGAACAAAAAAACGACCTGGAAAGGTAAAGCAGTTAAGAGCGAGAAAGCGTCCCGGATCGGGAAAGCGACCGCGAGCAGGAAAACGAACGAGAGCGAGAAAACGGCTGGGAGCATATATATAGAATAGGTATATCGGCCCGCCTGTAGTTTAAGATGGCTTTTAGCTGGGCAGCCTAGGAGCCAGACCAAAGAACTCCGAAAACGATTTAGAGTCTTTTTGGTTTCATGAATATTCATTATTTATATTAATCGGCAATAACTTTACCGATATAAACCGATAAAGAAATTGAAAAATTTTAAATTTAATACAGCATTTGGCAATAATAATAATAATTAAAATATGGGCTGATTTTGTAATTTGTTCTCAGTTTACGGTTCTCAGCTAACTTAAAATGTGTACTGACTGTACTCACTGTACTGCAAGATTTGGCAATATCTGTTTGTTTTGCCAGAGCTATAAAAAATTCCAATTTCAAAACTTGTTTAATGTATTGTACAAGTATCTGCAGAAAACTGAAAAAGTCAGAACAAAGCTTAAGATCTTTAAAATCTACAGAGAAAAAAAGTATAAAATATTTAGATTAAATTTAAATATGAAAAATGACAATAAAGTCTAAATTTCTTAGACTAAAAGTACATCTTTTTATAACAAAAAAATTTCAACTATTTAAATTATGAGTACATCTACTTAAAAAATTCAAAGCAAAGTATAAAATCTTAGAATATATGTATATCTATAAAAAAGTGAAAAATGTCTAAAATCTTTAGAGAATATGCACATCTACTTAAAAAAATCAAAGCAAAGTATAAGAATGTTCAAAATTCAGCAATGAAACCATTTCATTATTTGAATAAGTGTGATCAGAAAAAGGTCTTGCAGAAATTTCTAAATTTGTGTTGCTGTTTTCTCTAGGTTTTTTGTTGATCTGAAAGATCTCTGATTTTTTAGTTTTATTATTTGATAGACTGGGAAATGGCTATATGTTGGAAACACATAAGTACTTCTGTCATAGATCATATTTATTCTTTTTAACTGCCCCTCCTTTTTTACCCAGGCTTGGGACTTGCTTGCACAAGCGAAAAGAAATCGATACAATTCAAAATCGTGCATACAAAATTTCCATTTTCCATTAGGCCACTTTTTAACTTGATGTTGAGTAGTGCCAGGAACATATATTCAAAGTTATCGGCTTATGAAATACATTTTAGTATTGATTGTTTTTTTAAAACGGCAACAGTGTCTTCTTTTCTTATCTTCCACACAACGTCCGAAAACAACCCAAGTTTGATCAAAGCATCGCTCAATTCCTTTGCTGTAAGTTTAAATTGTTCACGGTATAAGTAGATTTTAAGACTATTTATTCTAGTCATTCATCTGGCGTGGTGGTAGTCTCCTGGAGAACTGTAATGTAGGCTATCATCTTTATCCGTACTAACAGCAACATCATTTGCACACAGTATTAATAATGCTAGTTTGAGAAACTCTAGGTAATCTTGATTTCAAAAAATTTACTTGTTTTCTGTTTAATCCAGTAATATTTAAATTTTGTAGGTTTGGATTTTACTCCAACGTTGTTCCACCCATCTTTGAATTAACTGAATATTTATTCGCAGTCTCTCAAATTTAAGAAATTGATTGATAAAACTATTTTAAGTATATGACAACTGCAGACTATAAAGAATAAACGTTTATCAAACGCTTGCTGAATAACTGCTATGAGGCCCATGTCTAAACTTGTGGTATCAAAACAGACGCCTGAAAACCAGTTTTTTGTCATCTTTACAAAAAAAAATTTCTAATTCAAACTGCCTTCTCACTTTAACAAAACCTGTTCTATCCAACATTTATTTAATACAGCGCTTTGAGCTTAGCAACAGCATTCGTTTTTTGTGTTGTAAGAATGTTGGCTATGAATTTCGTTTGAAGTACCTCATCAACAGTATAAGAAAAGCTTGTGAAAAGTTCGAACATGCTTATTTTCAAGTTATAAAAAAATCGACCTAAGACAAGACCTACAGTAACCAAGCAGAAGCTTCTTTACGCACTGGCTTAGCGAACTGGGGCAGGGAGGGACATCTGCCCCCGGGCGCCAGGCTTTTGGGCGCCAAAAAGCATTAACAATTTCACAAAATTTTAGTCGCTTTTGAACATGCATAATTAACAAATTGTATTTTTGCACTATTTTACACAAGTGATTTCTAAAATTATCTTGGGGAGGGGTCTCACCTAGCCCCGGATATGGCTCGGGTGCCTTCAGTTCCCTCGGTTTTGGTCGTCCAATTAGAAAGACAGTGGAAGATGGGGGCGCATTTTTATACCTTGCCCCCACATATTGTACGTTATTGTTCAACAGGAAGACAAAACTTCGTTTGCTGTAAATGTTGTCTCGTGTCTGACCTGTCCAGGCCTGATATTTGATATAAGTATCAGACAGACGTGATAAGCAAAAAACCTGCAATAAAACCGACATTTAAGTTAATCAGTTTTATATTTGAAAACACAAGTTGAAAAAATGTGTTACTTTGCAATTTTCACCGTTTTAGCAGCTGCTTATGGAAGTTTGTAGATTTTTAGATGTATTATTTCTGTTTATTTAGTTATACAAAAAAAGTATATTTGTAGTGGAGCATAAATCAAATTTAATGTTTGAGTGAAACAATTTTAAATTTCATCGGCCCCGAAGCAGTAGAAATAACGTACAGTTAAAATGTTTTCGAAAACATGAATATAAATTTAAGAAAAATCTAATATATAAAAATAAATATGTAGTACGAATTTATTCACACCTTCCAAAACGCTAAATTTTCAGCCGACTAGTTTATGCACCGAAATCTTGAGCTCCCGTATGCCGGTTTCAAGCGTAGCAAATGTCCATTATGAAATTTTATAAAAAAATCTTTAAAAATATAATTATTAAAATAGCATGAGTTGTATTAATTTAAAATTAATATAAATATTAATTAAACAGATCGATCCTTTATGACGGGCTAGTCTTTTTAAATATAAATAAATGACAATAACGGTTTTTTAATTCTAATATTTTACAATTGTTACCAAATAACGGAGGAGTGTTTAATTCTAGCTAGCCCAGACAACATTGCCTATGAACGGCCAGCTTATCAAAGTTCCACTTACCAGGGTTTCAGTGCTAGTCTGGGTGTGGATGGTAACAAGAATGGATATAATTATGTTCATGTAGATGATGTTATGCCAAACGGATGGTTTGTGGTTGATCTTAAAGAACCATTTCACATTGAATTTGTTCTGCTGTTCAACAGGGATTGTAAAAACTGCCGTAAGATTGTCATATTGATAATTGTTTCGAATTTATTTTAGCATCAAACGAAAATATAAAACTAATACTAATTTTTTATTACTTTCAAGAATTTCGAATGGACAGATTTATAGTCGGATTAAGCAACAATTTTGATCCACAAAAAAACAAACCGGAAAGAGGACAATACACACTTTGTGGACAATATCCATCCCCAGCTTTACCATCAGGACAACCAATGAGAGTTAATTGTACTGATACTACAATATGTTCTCGATATGTTATCATTCAAACTGAAAACCGATATATTTCTACGTTGGATAAAATGGGTTTTAGTGAATTAGAAGTTTATCAAAAAAGTATCCGATATCTTTTAGATTCTAGTTATAATATTAATTATAAAATCTGTAATTTTTGAATAATTTTTGGCTAGTTGCAAAGAGTCGAAAATTAACAAAACAGTTAACTTTTGTTAATAATACTGAAAACATTTAATCAGGAAACTACATACAATACTTGGGATGTTACAAAAATTTTTTAGCTGACACATATCGTGGTATTCCAGTTACGTCAGTGGATGAATGTACTGAGTTTTGTGTTAAGAAATCATACACGTACGCAGCCTTAATAGTATGTTGAAATTTTTTTATCTACGTTTTTGAGTTTAAAGGTAACAAAAAAACGTTTTGAAGTTTAATAGGCTATTTTTTATATACTAAAAACTAGTTTGGCTCGTTGTGTTTCTGCGGAAATTCAACGTATTCAACAACATCACTGGCAGAATGCAATTGGCCATGTACAAATGGAAAGAATATTTGCGGAGGAGCCCAGTCTTTTTCAATTTACATCGGTTTGTATTGATTTGTGACATTAAAGTTGTTATGAACTTTAATTATGTTAAACAAGAACGCTACTACGACCAAGACACAAACACCTACGATCGTCAACTCGTTTACTCAAGAAAAGAAAAGTAAAAACATAATATAATATTAACTGTCTACTTTCAATACCTCCCCTTTAACAAAATTCATATTTTTTCTCGGAATTGTCTATGTCCAGTTTTTTGGGAGATCAGAAAGTTGCAATAGTTCGGTCTAGAATTGTTTGCTGATCACAGTCACATCTGCACCAGAGTCCAGCTTCATTTTGACATCTATATTGACAAAATTAGCAAATGTGAACTTCTGATTGACTCTATCTTTACCTTCAAGCTTTTTAACTTTATATATAGTAGCGGATTTAAGGGGCGGGAGGGCAATGGCCCCCTTTCCGAGGATTTCAGAATGTACTTTTTTGAAATACTTATTTTTTTTATAATAATCCTAATGCTAAAAATACCGTTAAAACTAGAAAAAAGTGAAAAAAGTTCAAGTTGACTTAATTTAGAAAAAAATTGGCTACTTTTTAGAGAAATTACAAAATTGTTAGCACCCGGCTTATGTTTTTCAATGGGGTTTGTGGATCTACGATCAATTTTTTGCTCTTCCCGCCATTTTTGGCCCCCGCCAAAGAAGTTTAGATTCGCCACTGCATATGTTATATTTTTTAATTTTGGAATTATTATCTTATTCTACGATCCATATATATATATATATATATATTAATAAGATTATGTAAGTATATAAGTCCTTTATGCATTGCTACACCATTCATTCAATCGTAATGCAATTTTCACACAAGCTTAAGAGGCAATGGGAGACAATTATAGTGAAAAAAAATTAAAATCGGGCACAAAATGAGCGGATCGGAGCGGGAGAGCGAGCGAAAACTAGAATTAGAAAATGAACGGAAACGGGAACGGGAAAGCAAGAGGGAACACAAAAGCAACTGAGAACAAAAAAACGACCTGGAAAGGTAAAGCAGTTAAGAGCGAGAAAGCGTCCCGGATCGGGAAAGCGACCGCGAGCAGGAAAACGAACGAGAGCGAGAAAACGGCTGGGAGCATATATATAGAATAGGTATATCGGCCCGCCTGTAGTTTAAGATGGCTTTTAGCTGGGCAGCCTAGGAGCCAGACCAAAGAACTCCGAAAACGATTTAGAGTCTTTTTGGTTTCATGAATATTCATTATTTATATTAATCGGCAATAACTTTACCGATATAAACCGATAAAGAAATTGAAAAATTTTAAATTTAATACAGCATTTGGCAATAATAATAATAATTAAAATATGGGCTGATTTTGTAATTTGTTCTCAGTTTACGGTTCTCAGCTAACTTAAAATGTGTACTGACTGTACTCACTGTACTGCAAGATTTGGCAATATCTGTTTGTTTTGCCAGAGCTATAAAAAATTCCAATTTCAAAACTTGTTTAATGTATTGTACAAGTATCTGCAGAAAACTGAAAAAGTCAGAACAAAGCTTAAGATCTTTAAAATCTACAGAGAAAAAAAGTATAAAATATTTAGATTAAATTTAAATATGAAAAATGACAATAAAGTCTAAATTTCTTAGACTAAAAGTACATCTTTTTATAACAAAAAAATTTCAACTATTTAAATTATGAGTACATCTACTTAAAAAATTCAAAGCAAAGTATAAAATCTTAGAATATATGTATATCTATAAAAAAGTGAAAAATGTCTAAAATCTTTAGAGAATATGCACATCTACTTAAAAAAATCAAAGCAAAGTATAAGAATGTTCAAAATTCAGCAATGAAACCATTTCATTATTTGAATAAGTGTGATCAGAAAAAGGTCTTGCAGAAATTTCTAAATTTGTGTTGCTGTTTTCTCTAGGTTTTTTGTTGATCTGAAAGATCTCTGATTTTTTAGTTTTATTATTTGATAGACTGGGAAAAGAAAGTTTAGGAATATTTGAAACAGAATTTAATTCTGAGCAGATGTATATACAATCCTAAGAATTTAGGCTTTGATACATATAACACAGATTTTTCATGTTGATTTTGTTTTTTTAAGTACATGTACTCCTAATTTAAAGTTTAAAATTGTTATAACTTTTTTGTTATAAAAAGATGTACTTATAGTCTAAGAATCTCAGACTTTGTGTTGATTTTTTCATAGATAGATGTACATTTAATCTAAATATTTTATACTTTTTTTCTCCGCAGGTTTTAAAGATGTTGAGCTTTCTTCTGACTTTATTCAATTTTTTGTAGATACTTGTACAATACATTAAACAAGTTTTGAAATTGGAATTTTTTATAGCTTTTCTGGCAAATCAAACAAATATAAGATACGTGTACAATACAGTAAACTCGTTTTTAAATTGGAATTTTTCATAGCATTTTTAGCAAATCAAAGAAATAATATTTTGCCAAATGTTGCAGTAAAAATTTTAACCTAGTTGTGAACAAATTTCAAAATTAGCCCATCTTTTAATTATTATTATTACCAAACGCTGTATTAAATTTAAAATCTTCCCATTTCTTTATCGGTTTATATCGGTAAAGTTATTGCCGATTAATATAAATAATGAATATTTATGTAACCAAAAAGACTCTAAATCGTTTTCGGGAGGCCATCTTGGCATCTCACTCAAAACTTGCTCATCTCCGATATATCTTTTCTATATATATGGCCGGGAGCGGAAAAGCGACCGGGATCAGGAAAGCAACCGGGAGCGGGAAAGCGGCCGGGAGCGGGAAATCGGCCGGGAACGGGAAAGCGACCGAGAGCGGGAGAGCAAGCGGGGAAGGAAACGGAAGCAAGAGAGACAAACATTAGAAAAACCTCTAAAAATCCCGGGCAACGCCGGGTACTCCGCTAGTTTTTAATAAATTACAAAGCCTTTCTAAAAAACCCATTTACAACTTGGTGTTAGAAGCGCCATGTGAAAAAATGGTTTATGAGTATTAAATGAATTTTTCGTTCATGAGTTGAGGCGAGAGCTGAAAAAACAAAGCTGAACAGTAAATGAAGTATTGGTTATCAATTGTTTTGAGCTAGAAAAATACGATTTTGATACGAATGAAGCTTTGAAAAACTTGTTGAGAAATTAGATAGCAGCTATAAGAGAAGAAGACAAAGCATCGCAAGAAAAACGATAGAAAAATAATTTCTTGTAAGTTAGGTTTGCCCTGAAGGCGAAATGCCGGCAAACAAGTTGATGGAAACGGGGGATCTTCTGGTAGTGGGTTGCTTATAATTGTCTAGATGGTATGGTTGTTGAGGGTCTGGTCGCAGAAACGGCTGAGGCAGTGGTGGACACGGTCATGGCCAGAGTGCTGCTGTTGAAGAAAATGTTTTGGGTTGCTGCGGCGAAACCCAGTTGGAACCGGAGTCCACCAGCTGTGTCTTAGTATATGTGACAGATGACGGACGGACAGACTGCTCAAATCAGGTGGGACACGACAAAAAAAAGAAAAGGGAATTGATCCAATTTTGTGAAGGAGCGCCGCGAAAGTGGGCCGTGTGGCTGAGTGTGGTTGGACTCTCTCGGATTCTTTGGAAAAAACGAAATTGCTGCGGCATGTGTTTTCTGGAGAGGCGGAGGAGTGTTTAGAAGGTTACCAAAAATTTTGTTAGCCGGCAGTTTAGGAGTTGTGTGGAAGTGATGTATGTTCTGTTGATGAGGAAGGTATGCGTCAAAAACAGAGTTTGGCTGCAGAGTTGCGATGTAGGCGTTTTATCTGAAGTGGTTGACGTCATTGATGATAGGAGTTTGAGTGAGGAACTTCTCCGTGGTTTTAAAGAGCCATGTGCTGATCATCAGAAAGCCGTGTTGCTCTGTGTCAAGGAACATTGATGTAATAGCGCAAGTTCATTCAGGAGTTTGCATTGTTATTGGAGCTCATAAAAATAAGTTGGGCTGGTGGGTTAGGTTTGATGCGTTTATATAATGGATTGGATTAGGAAACTAAATTTAGAGCTACCGGAAATGTTTTTGCGCAGAAATAGACGAAATACCAGTCTTTAAAAAGTCAGACGAGAATTCAAACATAAGCAATAACTACAACAAGATTATAAAACATTTTTTAATTTTTTAACGATAGGAGCCAATAATAAAAAAAAACGTGAGTATAATTTTTTAAAGTGCTTAACTTTCTATTAGATAATTTGAGAGCACTTAAGAATCATGCAATTTATATCATAGCTCTAGATTTTGTTCTGATAAAAAGTGACGCCTATATTTAATGCTATAGCAACGTCAAAACACGATTTAATTTTAAACTGAGTTCTATAAAAATAATAAGCAAAGAATAGATTTATAGGCAATACTGAGCAACATAAGCCTTACTGTTATACTTATGTTGTTTATTATTGTAAACCAGCATTTGACGCACGCTTCGCGCGCGAAGCGTGTGAGTTTTTTCAGCTAGTCGCAGATGATATTTCACTTGGAAACGTTTTGGAATGGGCTTCTCTTTTAATAGCTAAATTTTAAAAAACCGGCTACGAATAAAACCACCTCTATTTATTTTTTACTTGTTTATGATTTTTGATGACGTAATCTCAAAATTATTGGAAAAACACGCCTCCGGTGATTTGTTGATTTTCAACTTGTTTATATTGTGTGATGACGTAATCTCAAAATTTTTGGGAAAACCCTCCTTTGGTGATTTATTTATTGTCAACTTGTTTATATTGAAAGATGACGTAAAACTTTCGCGACTAATAACTTTTAATTTAAACATTTTAACAAAAAAGTGCCCTAACAAACCGTGTTCAGCGTCTCATAATCTATTAACGTGAGTTTTTTCAGACCTGCAGATGGTAATCGGGTGACATACTGACATCATTGCACTTTTATAGTAGGGATCAGACAACTGCGTAGCCAGCGAAATTTTTCTAAGGGTGCTCTGCGTGTGAGTTACCCAAAAAGTTGAACCCGTGATTATCTCTAGTACGTGTGTATATAAGTACTAGGTTGTTCTTGGACGCCCGTGGCGCCCGTTTAATTAGCCCGTTAAAAATATGGTAACGGAATCTATAGCTGCGCAATCCCTGATAACGGTTTCTATAGTAGCAAAGCATTGTTCGCTTGACGACATAAAATTAATTATTTATTTAATTAATAGATAAATAAGGAGAAAACAAATTAAATAATATATATATTTATTTTTTTAAATATATTTAAGTTGTTTAAAAAAAATATATATATATTATTTAATTTTTTTTCTCCTCATTTTTTTAAAAAGCGCTTTTCAATTTGCTTATAAACTTGCTCAAGCGGAATGAATTTACCTGTTTATAAATTTTTAAACTAAAATAATTTAATCGAAATAAAAAATAAGTGGTGAAAATTTTAGAGCTCTAGTTAGTCTAGAAGTTTGTTAAAAATCGATTGAAAATTCATGCGTGCAGCGCCATTTTACAGCGTGACAGAATCAGTGAGTGAGTGAGTGAGTGACGAGGGCTTTTATAATATTAATGTTAGAACGTTGTGTTAGATGTCGTATTATTTGTTGAACAACGGTAATTTTATATGTTGACACTAAAGAATCTGTCATTTTGACGGATTATCACTAATTATTCTAATATTTCGTTAAAATATTGACTGAAAAATCCTTTCAAAACATTTCTAAAAATTTAATCAAAAATTAGAACGTGCACGTTTTTTTAAATTTGCTTTATTCATAGTTTTTTCATTATTGGCAGTTTGCCAGAACTGTGATTACTATATTCATTCAAACTTGAACCAAATTGCACCTGCAAATTATTGTGGAATAAAAAAATGCCACGATGGATGGAAGGGACAAATGTGTAACGAAAGAGGTTTTTAATTATTGTTTAGAAATAAAATTCATTCAAATTTATTTATTTAAACACATTTTGTTTTATTAATAAGACTGTTCTGTTAGAAATGGAGCTTGCGGCATCTTTGAGTGCAAGAATTTTGTTTCCGAACCTAGTAAAAGAACAGTGTCTGAATGTGTTTGTACAATTGGATTTCAAAAGAAAAGCATTTTTGAAGATTGCAAAGGTACATTGCACTACAAATGAATTATCATTATAAGTAATTATTAATTACATATTTTAATCAAATCATTAACAACTTGTAATATATCCATAGCGTGTTTTCACAGCGTTACGTCATTTCTGGCACGAAAGCTAATAAATTGAGTTTATTTTTAAATGCTTTTATTTAACTTCACTTGCCTCTCTGTTTGTTTGTTTGTTTGTCTGTGGTGATCAAATCTTAGAAACAAAAATTCATCCACTTTCCGACCACCGAGAGCTCTAAAACTTTCAGGAAAGCTTTATTCTGGATGACAATATATGAATTGAATGTTTCCGACAAGAATTAGGCCTTAAATCAATTAAAATCAAATTAATCAAGTTGTTCATGTATAAGTCGCCAGAGGTTCAAAATAATTCAACAGTACGGATTTTTATTGATAAGTCGCCAGAGGTCCAATATACAAGATTGAACGTAACGGTTGTTTTGGATTCAAAAATTTTAGTTCGTTGACTCAAATAAAGAGGCAAATAAAAACCTTTTTTTAAAATTTATTTTTTATCTTTACTTGTTTTTTAAATTGTTTGTTATCCGTTTGTATGTTTTTGAGTCTGTGTTCAATATAAAACAGCAATTATTGTTGTGGTTTTGGTTGACATTTTTAAAAGTGACAAAGTCTAGACAATAACTATAAAATACGCATTTCAATAACTTTTCCAATTTAAAAGACTTGCACATTTTAGATGTTAATGAATGCAACACAATGGTGAATAGATGTGACAACACAACTTCAACATGTCAGAACAATTATGGCTCATATTCATGCGTCTGTAATCAAGGATACTTCAACAGGGATGATTTTACTTGTGAAAGTAAGTAGCTTACAAATCATCTCAATACTTATTTTCGTATGCAGGTACATTACAGAAATTGTGTTTTTTTCCAGTTTTAGCGCCAAAGGACAAAAACGCAGCACTCATAACTGTTTCTATTTTTCTGGCTGTTTCTATTTGCGTCATTGCTGTGGTAATGATAGCAGTAATTGTGAAAAATAAAGCAAACATTCAAACTTCTACTCCAGCATCAACAAACTGTTGTGATAATGAAGTTTATAGCACTTGTGAAAATCCAGATCCAGACAAATATGAATAAAAAACGTTTAGTGATTAATATATTTTTTTTCAAATCAGGGAATGGTGAAAATATTCCGTTTAAAACATGAACTACGCGTATTTTAATATATTTTTGGACTACGTTGACATATATTGATTATTAGCTTGATAAATTTTAGAGCTATCTCGAACTTTTAAATTTTAATAAACAAACTTACAATACATTTTTACTTTAATTAATTAATTAATTAATTGTTAAATTTGTTGAAACGACAGAAATTGTTGAGAAAGAATTAAACTTTTTCAACTTGTTTATGAAAACAGTTTTGGAAGTTTTTGAAGATAAAAATCAACTTTATTGTAGTATTTAAAATAGGTAAAAAAAATAGTTATCTTGTTGATGCCGATTTATTCGTTACATAAGTTTTTAAATTAGTAAGTTTTTCACGTTTTGTGTATTAGATTAGTTTTTCTCAGCAATTTCTTTGAAAGTTAGGCTTTACAATTTAAGTTTCATTATTATTTATATAGTCAAAGCATTAATAAGTTATTAAAAAATTTATTGTCCGTATACAGCTTTTTTAAATTTAAGTAAAAAGATTTATAATAATAACATGGCATACCGTTTTTAATAAAATTGTTGACTTATTATTTTCACTTGTGAAGACAAAACATATTTATATAAAACGGATAACCACCCCTTTGAGTTTTAAAAAGCAAGTGAAGATTAAAATATCAATTAAACAAGTGAACCGTAAAAAAATTCGTTTATTAAAAATCCTTTATATATTTGAAATAGAAAGATATCAATTTAATGCAAATATTTTTATGAAGATATAAGTCTATAATATATATAAACAGTGGCAAATCCAGGGGAGGGCCCAGGAAGCCCGGGCTCCCCCTTAGAAGTTTTAACAAGAAAATTAAACATTAAATTTTTACTTAGTCTGCAACTTCATTCAGTTTTTCTGTATCCTGAGATTTTATATTTACTAAATTCATCTCTCGACCATCAATAGTTCTGATAATTGGCAGATGTTTAAAAACTTCGGGCCTTTTTCAAACCAATTTAATGCCAAATATAATTCAAATAATATTTCAAAAAACATTTAGACCCCCACCGGCAGGTTTAGCAAAAAAAGTTTAAAATGAGACTATCCTTTTTCTAAATAAGTTTAGACGACTTAACAACAATTTTTTAAGCGATAACCATTTTTAATATAACTGAAAGCTGTATGTTCAGGGACGTTAATTCGGAGGGGATCAAAGACGTAGTTTTGGGCCCCCCAAAAAATGAAAATGAGGCCCCAAAATGGCCTAAGAAGTGTAAAGTTGAAAGTTAAGAGGTTTGAACGGTTTTTTAGATAGGAGAGCCCCTATGACGGTGAAGTGGGCCCCCTGCCTGTGATGTTTGACAAGGGCCCCCCTGTATCGTGCAATCAAATTAACTTTTAACCGGCCAGCTGGTCAGTCATTAATAATGCTAGTCTATCAGATATCGTTCTTCTTCAGTTAGTCAGTCATTCAGCTTCAGTCATTTTGTTAATTAATTAATAAATACATAATAAACGATTCAACCATTTAGTCATGAAAAGAATGCCATCAGTCAAACATATTGCCGTCATTTATTTGGTTAATTAGTCCGTTTTTCTGTAAGTTTGTAAAATTAGTCAGTGAGCCGTTTACTGGTAGTCATTTACTCATTTAGTCAGTCCAGTAGCAACAAACGCCTGTCTAGCCTATGAAATCAGTCAGTCAGTCGCTCGGTCTGTCTGTCGGTCAGTTAGTCAGTCAGTCAGTCAGTCAGTTGGTCGGTCGGTCGGTCAGTCAGTCAATCAGTCAGTCAGTCAGTCAGTCAGTCAGTCAGTCAGTCAGTCAGTCAGTCAGTCAGTCAGTCAGCCAGCCAGCCAGCCAGTCAGTAAGTCAGTCTCCCAGGTATCGAAGTCGATCAGTAAGCCAGTTTTATAAATTAGTCAATCAGTCAGCTTTTTAATTAACCAACCAATCAATCGGTCAGTCAGTCCATTGGTAAATTAATCAATCATTTCAGTCAGTTGTTTATTGATGTACAAATAACATTTATTGTTCTATAACCGTTCGAGAACCGAATTTTCATTTATTCAAAAACTAAAAAAAGATTTT
>OZ022242.1:32936332-32953832 GCA_963978895.1 Erpobdella octoculata | reverse complement strand
TCATCATCATCATCATCATCATCATCATCATCATCATCATCATCATCATCATCATCATCACCATCACCACCATCATCATCATCATCATCATCATCATCATCATCATCACCACCACCACCACCACCACCACAACCATCATCATCAGGATCACAAACATTGGCAACGGCGTCCTCAACATCATCATCATCATCGTCATGGACTTAATCATCATTGTCGTCATAAAACAGCAAACGAAAATAGAGCAAAACAATACCTCTCTTCATATCTTGCTCGCCTGTCTTGATCCCATAATCTGTTGGAAAACAACGTGCAGGGTTGGCGCGTCGGAAAATATAAATGTTTATTATCAACGGAGTTTGGTCAACATTGTGCCGGATGAAAGTCCCTTCGCAAATTTAAGCTTATTATGACGACGACGTCAGCGATTGTGATGATGATGATGGTGGTGGTGGTGATGACGATGATGATGACGATGAGGATGACGACGATGATGATGATGATGATGATGATGACGACGAAGACGATGGTGATGGTGATGATGACGATGATGATGGTGACATGGTGGTCATGATGAGGGCGTCAAGAAATGTCGTACTGGTAATGATGACGATGAGGTTGAGATAATCAGGTCGATTATGATAATGATGATACGGACGGAAGAAGTCAATGACGGTCCTCGTGAAAACAAACGGTTCTGCCGATGCTACTAATGACCGCAGATATTTGAATCGAGTTTTTCTTTCATTCTCTTCCTACGTTTTCCCCGTTTTGCCTTTTTGTGTTATATATATATACACACACACACACACACACACACACACACACACACACACACACACACACACACACACACACACACACACACACACACACACACACACACACACACACACACACACACACACACACACACACACACACACACATATATATATATATATATATGTGAATTGTATAGGGTATGTGTGTATGTGTGAAAAAATCTGTTGTGGTAATTCATCTGCGTTATCACCAACGCAGCAGTCCTGCCCATTAATATTATAAAAAAATATTAACGTCATCCAAACGCTATTATTAATTTCACTACCGCCATAGTTAACGTCTCTCCATTAGCATCATCATTATCATCACCACACCTACGGCCACAACAACTTTAACAATAATCACCACGAATGTCGTCGTCGTCAGTTTAGGTTGGTGTTGTGTGGCGTTATAATAATGGCTGAGGAATCCATAGATATGAAATATTCCGCTGTGTCCATTCGGCAAAGAAATCGAAGGAAGATTACGTGTCAGGAGTGAGTGAGTGAGTGAGTGTGTGAGTGTGTGAGTGAGTGAGTGAGTGAGTGAGTGAGTGAGTGAGTGAGTGAGTGAGTGAGTGAGTGAGTGAGTGAGTGAGTGAGTGAGTGAGTGAGTGAGTGAGTGAGTGAGTGAGTGAGTGAGTGAGTGAGTGAGTGAGTGAGTGAGTGAGTGAGTGAGTGAGTGAGTGAGTGAGTGAGTGAGTGAGTGAGTGAGTGAGTGAGTGAGTGAGTGAGTGAGTGAGTGAGTGAGTGAGTGAGTGAGTGAGTGAGTGAGTGAGTGAGTGAGTGAGTGAGTGAGTGAGTGAGTGAGTGAGTGAGTGAGTGAGTGAGTGAGTGAGTGAGTGAGTGAGTGAGTGTGAGTGAGCGAGCGAGTGTGATTGGAGTGAGAGTTGGTGAGTGAGCAAGCGAGTGAGGAAAAGAGCAAAGGAATGAATTAGTAAATTAATCAGGAACTATCTAAATAGAAGAATGAATTACCGTATGGTGATTGATTGAGCGAACGAGTTCTTAAACGAATGACAAATCCCCATGGCAAATGGGCCGGATAGTCACACGGTGGGGAATGATGGAATGATATGGTCGGATAAATTGGGGACGGACGTGACCGACCCCGGTTCATTGACCCCGGGTGAATGAAAGCCCTGAACAGAATTTAAAGCTTAAAAAATGAAAAAGCAAACATAAGCCACAAAACAAATTAAAATGAAAAGAACCCAAGAAACAAAAATACATTTAAACAGACACGCAAGACACGTAACAAACATTAACACTTGACACTTGAAAATGGAAACTATATAATATTTATAAGATAAATAATTATCTTGCAAATTAAAAACATATTTTTCAAAATTTTCTAAATAATACAAAATAAGTTACAGACATAAAAGCGTGTGGCGCCATCGTTGCGATCGTTGGAGTGTAAAAAAAGCGCTCCACGCTTTTATGTTTATAATTTATTTTTTATTTTTAAAGCATCGTAAAAAAGCCTGTTTTAATTTTTTAATTATTATTTATTTTCTAATTTTTGGTTTCATTTTCATTAAATAATATTAAATTATTAATTAATGTTAGATCTTAATATTATTGACTAGTTATCAAGAAGGTTGCCTGCCCTTGCCCTCTATCGATCGTAATGAAAACCTTTGCCAGCGAAGTATATCGCACAAAGCAATTTAAAATATAATTAAAATTTTTTTAAATTAATATTGTTGAAGTAAACAGGATAAGAATATATTCCACATTTGAAATCAAAAGCACACTGGGAAGGAAGTTGATCAAAATGCGATTAAAAGCTTTGTCGCGGAATTTAACGGACATGTGAAGCTAATGGAAAGCGTGTAAAAAATCAAAAAAATTGATTAATCGTTCAACAAATTTAAAGGGAAAAAAACATGAAACGCTAACGAATCTTGCAACCACGGGTTTATAAATTGAAGCTACTCCAATGCAAACAAGAAACGCCCAAAACGACAAAGAGGAAAATGAACGAACACATACAGCCCGAGAACACTCAGGCACATACAGCCATACATAAAACAATACATAGACATATCAACGGGCGTATACACACTTACACACACACACACACACACGACCAATCACAGATACAAATTGCCGGACAAAGCAAAAGAAGAGCGATCCCGTCAGTGCGATAATGGATCAATTCGGTTGAAGGGCCTTAAACATCAAAAGGTGCGCGAGGAAAGACGAGTGGAAGGATAGATTGAGAAAAAATAAGGAAGAAGAATAAAGGAGAATTTATGGGGGGTTAGAGAATGAATAAATACAAACAAGACCAAAGATAATAAAGAGCATAGACAACTAAATGGAGGGGGTGTAGAAAGGCAAACGGTGATTGGTTGAATAAGATGAGAACGAAAGAGAAAATACTCTGAAGACCAATTGAGGATTTGTATTTTTTGTGGGTAGATGTATTGATGATGGTGAGAAAAATTGAGAATAACAAGCGATGGTGGTGATAATGATATGGTGGTGATGAAGAAGAAAAAGATGATGATGATGATGATTTTGGTGACGATGATTATGATGTTGTTGTTGTTGTTGTTGTTGATGATGCTGATGATGATGATGATGATGATGATGATGATGATGATGACGATGACGATGATGATGATAGTGGTGGTGGTGGTGGTAGTGATGATTATGATGATGCTGATGATGCTGATGATGATGATGACGATGATGATGATAGTGGTGGTGGTGGTGGTGGTAGTGATGATTATGATGATGCTGATGATGATGATGACGATGATGATGATGATGATGACAACGCTTCTGACATCATCAGCGACTTGAAAGAAGACATTAAGAGGTAATGATTTATTAGCTTTTTAATCGACCCTGTCATTAATTTGGGCATTGTTTTTTCCAGATATTCGTCCGTCGATCCACCCGTCCATCCGTCCGTCCATGCACCCGTTCATCCATTCGTCCATCCACCCGTCCATTCATCCGTTTATCTGTCCGTCCATCCATTCATCCGTCCGTCTATCCATCCATCCGTCCATCCATTCATCCGTCTATCCACCTGTCTCTTCCCTCGTCCATCCACCCGTTTATTCATCCGTCCGTCCACGCGTTCGTTCATCCGTCCGTCCGTCCATCCACCCATTCATTTATCCGTACGTCCTTACTTTTTTCAATCTATCAATCAGTCATGCAATGTTGCTTTCACTATCAGTTTCGTGGCTGCCATCCCAGCAACAAAGAACTAAAACGTAAAAACAAAAAGTATTTTATCTACGGACATTTGAAAACGTCAGATGGCAGATTGAATTTAAAAAAAAAGTATATTTTCCTTTTATGGCATAAAATTCAAAATAATTCTTGTTTTTTAACATTCTTATAAACCTCTCAATGACCAGCCTTTATTATTGTTCTATGTAAACAAAATGGGTGGCCCGCGGGCGATAAAAAGGGGAAGCGCTTGTCAATTCGTGATAGCTCGTTGTCTGCGGTTTGAAAATATTTGCTTAATATTTTCAAATAAAAAAGTCTATTTATAATTTTTTTATCTCATATTTAATCTATTTTCTGTTTTTATGAGCATAAGAGAACACTATGAAACGTTTTTAATTATTCAAGTTAATATTATTAATATAAAAATAATTTTTTAACTTTTAAATTAGGTCAGGAAATCGGATTAAAATTTTTCTAAAAAAGTTTTACTTAATAATTAATTTTTCCAGATCTGGAATTAGTGAAAAACAGCAAGAGAAGAAAGTACATTTTTTACACTATATTAACAAAATCACATCAACCTGTGACAAAATGGTACGCGCCCCTGAAGCCCTTCCCGGGCGCCACCTTGACACCTGGCAGAGCAGAAGTGGTGAAGATCAGCTCGAGTTGGTTGTCGCTGCTCATGAGCGGTAGCCGGCTGAAGTCATCCGTGCCGCAGAAAACGCCGATGTTGAGCTGTTGACTGTTCAGTAGAACGCTTACGGTTAGCGTATCTTCGCCGTCGCAGGATCTAAAGGGATATAAGTTGAATGAATTGCTTAATAAGAGGTGAGAAGAATTTGTGGGTTTTTCAGTGCTGCGAGAGTTGAAGTACTCTGAGGTTCTGACAAATGGGGATTTAATAAGCTTTTAAGTTTCCTAGCAGATGAAATTAATTTATTAGTGGATTGTGTAAAACTGATATAATATTTGATAAAGTTAACAAATACTGATGGTCAGACAAAATAAAGCATTTGAAGAATACTTACATGCAAAAATAGTTATCGTAAGATAGTAAGAATTGTTTGAAAACCTCCTGATACTCATGTTACTGTGTGGCTTCAAACGGACTCACGCCGAGCAAAACGTGACACTAATTTCGTCTGCTTAGCCGTGAAAGGTTCAAATTTGTCTGCTTTTAAATTGGGTCATCTTTCTTTAAATTTTTCTTTTGCTTTTTTTCTTCTTTCTTTTGTTTTTCGAATGTCCGAGTATCTCAGTGGTCTTTTCTCAATATGCACTAATGTCCATTTTCGTTTTCGTGAACCCATTTTGTGACTTTTATGTTTTTTTACATTTATTACTATTGTTTAATTTCTGAATTTTTTATTATATTTATGTCACTGGTCATTAGAAACTTGCTGTAACAATATATTCAAGAAGTTCTAAAAAAAATTGGGAACCTTAAAATAGGCTTAAACGCTAGCTAGCTAACATATCCAGCATACAAAACAGAGTTGTCAATTGGTCAAGATTTTCCGACCCGACCCGAGTCTGGGACAACCTTGATACATACATAATATAAGCACTTATTACACACAAGGTAAATATAATAATAATAATAAAGAATAATTATCTTCTCAAATTGTTAGAATATAATTTTTGATCGGTATGTCGAATAAATGCCGACATAATTTACATATTAAAATCTTTAAAAATAAATAGGATGTCGCTAATTAGATTTAAATCTTACTGTTTATCTCTCCTTCTTCCTGTTCTGTTTCCCGTATGGAATTCAACAATTGATACTTGTATTCTTTCGTGACCTTGACCCCTGAAGATGTACCTGTGCCAGCGTTCATATGCAATAATGTACATACAAGAACGAAGTGTCGCATTTATATAATAATAATTCATTTTACACACAGACATTGGGACATACAAAAGCACACAGATATGCACACAGACACACATTGAAAGACACACACATACAAACACACACATATACAAACACACACACACACAACAACAACTTATCACCTGCACTTGGAGAGCACCGGGTATGGTTTGGGATAATTCGGCGAGTAGAAGAATCCGGACTTGTTGTGCACGCTGATGTACTCGAGCTTGCAGGCCGACGACCCCGACGGCGAAGGTACTGATGATGATGATGAAAGTGATGATAATGATGATGAAGAGGAGGAGGAAGAGGACGACACTGGCAGCTTTGGGTTATCGGGGTGGGCAGATATTGTTCGAACTGTCGTGTTGGACGTTTGTGCGGTATAATGATGGTGAAAAAAAATTAGATGTCAGCGGTGCTGCTTATGATGACGACAACACTGATGATGATATTGATGATGATGATGATGGCAGTGATGATGATGATAGTGGTGGTGGTGGTGATGATAATGATGACCTAGAGCAAAGTGGGTAAATCGAAGCGTGAACTGGTGATGACTAAATCATTAATTAGAATTGTTAGATAAATAAAGTCAAATACATTTCAAATAAATTTGCCCCTATCTTCATCTTATTGATTTTTATAAAAATCAAAACCGTTAATCCTTCACCAAATCACAAACCTGGTTCTGAAGGTCGTTCAGACTGAGGTGACGACAGTATGATTGTGTTCTTGTGGACGAATTCGAACGTCGCTCCAAACCCTTGACTGTTCGGTTCAACCTTTGGGCCGCTGACGAACTCGATCACCATCTGCTTGCTGGTTGATGCTATGCTCGTTTCTTCGTTCTTTAAACCGCAGAAAATGCCCAGTACTACTCCAGACACAGCAGACGCCCCGATGCCTCCCCCGTCGCGGACCCTCAAAAAGTCCCCGGAGCATGATTTCCTACCCAAGCCGGAGCGCGTCATGTGGACGAACATGAACTTGACCACAGCCCTCTCCTCTTCTCTGGCGTGAAAGACGTAGAAGCAGCTGGTGTTGGGCTTGTAGCGCTGGGGGTAGTGGGGTGAGAAAAATCGTCCTTGTTTGGTGCTCCTGCTGCTGTAGAAGTCGTACACGCAGTCGCTGTCATAGCGACTTGTCCCCCCCTCCATTTCGAATTGAGCTGCACAGTTGAAAGATGTTGTCGGTAAAAGTGACAGTGAGTGACCATTTTTTAACGATATAATTAAATATAATGGAACACAGGGAGTGTGTCCTTTGGTCACAAAAACAAAACAAAAAAGCTGCTTTTGTAAAACACAATAAAAATGTTGTTTTTGTAAATAAAAATAAAAATGTTGTTTTTGTAAAACAAAATATAAATGTTGTTTTTGTAATACACAAACTGCTTGAATTTGTATCATTAACATCGCATCGCTACCATAAATGCCGTTTTCGTAAACAAAAATTCGAACCCCGTGGAACTCTGCCCGCATGCGGCGAGCTCTAATCGCTCAGCCGTCTCCGATTTATGGCACGCATGTTCGCCAGAGTGGTGGAAAGTTGGTTAGGCTGATGCTGAAGGAAAAGATACAATTTAGTAATTTAGTGAACGAAATGTTAAAGAGAACGAAAAAAAGAATGTGAGGATATATATATATATATATACATATATATATATATATATATATATATATTTATATATATATATATATATATATATATATATATATATATATATATATATATATATATATATATATGACTGTGTGAATATGAAGTGCAACAATAACAAAATTTAAAGTCTCGCAAAAAAATACTAGTTGGCTGAGAAAGAGAGATAACGGAAAATAAAATATTGACCGAAAGGGTAGAGAAAGAGAGTGAAAGAGTGCGAGAGAGAGGGGAAGAAAGGGAAAGGAAAGAGAAAATGAAGTTAAGATTAGTTTGGGAAATCCCGAACCGTTATGGCGAGGGTATACGACTTGGTGGCCCAGTTGATGGATGGTCCCATTTGTTTATTGGTCACGATTGCCGATAGGTGATTGGCTTATAGATGGGCCATTAACAAAATGACCTAATAAACTGAATTGAAAAAAAATCAAAATTTTTTCATAATCAAATCTGTGTTTTTTATAACTATTAATTAAAAAAGGTGCGTTATAATTTCCACGAGGTCATCAAGGTGAATTAAGACGTTTTTAAATTGCGTCGTTATAATTTTTTAATCAACGCAAAAGCTTTTAAGCGATGCCGTGCATTTTATGAAATTTTTATGTTTTTGACAAAAATGTGAAATAATATTTTTTGAGATTAAAAATCTAATTTCAAACAAAATTATATACGGATAATAATAAGCGGCTCACACTTGTTTGGGAAGTGATAAGAGATCTGAAAGCCCGTGCGATTGTGGAATCTTGTAGTTGACTTGGTGAGTTGCAGTTGCGGTGCGTCCTGTTGGCGGTGTTGCGGATGAAGCTGAGCGTGTTGCGGCAACAAAGATATATGTTGCTGAGAAGCTGTCGTTTGTTGCTGCGTTGGTTGAAGTTGCGGCGTTGCCGGTGTTTCCGTAGCTTGCATAAGAAGCGGAGTCTGCGTGTGAAACTCTGCTATAAGACTTCTCCTGGAAGAGTAGAACGTCCTGAAAGGGAGATCGTCGATTGAACCGCACAGGTTGTGGTTGACTCGCTTTGGATCGCTGATCTCAGGTCGTTCCAAGTCCAAATACAAACGAACGTAATCCAGACATCTGAAACATGAATGGATGGATAAATTTTTTTTAAAACATTTTTTTTAAACATTCAACATCGCAGCACTGTCGGTCTTAAGGGTTTAAGTTAGTAGAGAAAAATATTTTTATTTCAACATTTTAAAGTGTTAGTCTATAAAGAAATGTTTCAAAAACTTAGAAAAAAATTTAAAAAGTCAAATGAACTCGGCGTGTTTTAAGGAAAATGAAAACTTTCGAAATGGAAAATAAAGTGTTTCAATGCTTTGAAAGACTTTTTTTAGTGATTTTGAACATGTTGAAGAACAGTCGTAATCATTATCACCATCATTATTAACATCATCGTTATCATCACCATCCTTATCAGCACCGCCACCATCATCATCACTATTATTATCACCATTATTATCATCATCAACATTATCATCATCATCGCCGTCATCATCACCACCATCATCAACATTATCATTATTACCACCATTAACATCACCACCACCACCACCACCACCACCACCATCATGATAATCATCATCATCATCCTCATCACCATCATCATCCTCGTCACCACCACCACCACCATCATCATCATCTGCGTCCCCATCGCCATCAATTTACAGGATCACGACCTCTACCATCATTACTATCAGCGCTTCCGCGGGGGCTCACTCGTTATTCTGCGGAGGAGGGAGGTCGAAATGGTCGAACGTCACACCGACGATTTCGTCGAAGTCGGCCAAGAAAGTCAGCAGGAGGCAGGAGATGTTTTGCGGGTACTCAGAGGGAAAGTTCGGCGACGAGTAGACTCCTGAACTTTCTCCTTGACTCTCGAAAACCAGACACTGGCAACCTGCTTTAGTATAATTTTTTTCTGTTTTGTTGATTGTGCGAATGTGTGTGCGTGCGTGTGGGCGCCATTTTGTAAGTGAGTCTGTTTGTTTTTCTGTGTTTGTGTGTATTTGAGGTTTTGTCTTTTATTATGTCTGTGTTTTTTTTGTCTACTTTTGTTTTTGTTTTGCGCAGAAATAAATCGTCTTAATTATTCAAGCTTTTCGTTTGAGTGCACAAAGCCAGCGAATTAAAAGAAGAAAAATATTAGAAATTTATTATTCACAAGTAAAAAGTTTAATAAAACAACAAACACGAGAAGACGGCATCAAACATTAATAGAGAAATGACTTAAATAAGATGGCGGTGACCAAAGAACAAACAGGAAAAGGCATATATAATGTTTCGCAGTGTCCTCGCACGAAAGCGATAATGACGTCAGAGAAAAAAAATGAGAAAAAAACCCCACAAAATATATAGACGGGACATCCATAATGGCCGACCCCGAGTGTAAACAAAAGAGCGACATTAAAAAATTAGTTCTTTTAGTTCCTTGTCGTCGTTGTTGCAGTTGTTTTGAAAAAATTTTTTTGGGCTAAAAAAACAAAACATCTCTCAGAGACCATTATTTAAGGCAAATTACCAAAATTTGATTAACTTTATTATACTTTCCAAAACTAAAAAAGTGCTATATTGCATACACATACATACATACATACATACATACATACATACATACATACATACATACATACATACATACATACATACATACATACATACATACATACATACATACATACATACATACATACATACATACATACATACATACATACATACATACATACATACATACATACATACATACATACATACATACATACATACATACATACATACATACATACATACATACATACATACATACATACATACATACATACATACATACATACATACATACATACATACATACATACATACATACATACATACATACATACATACATACATACATACATACATACATACATACATACATACATACATACATACATACATACATACATACATACATACATACATACATACATACATACATACATACATACAAGCGCACCACGATATTAGAAGTGCAGTGAAAAAAGCAAAACAAATCCTCTTCGGTATACACATTTATTCCAGTACTGAGAGGTATTTTCATGTCACCAGTGACGGCTTTTATTCCTCTTTATAGACGGCAGAACTGCTTTGATCATGGGCATATCACTACAATGGACATTCAACACTTCCAGAGATCTCATTAAAAGCTGCAGAATGAGCTCAACCAGATCATAAGAATCCTCCCACTGCGCAGTTGCGCGATTGCCAAGTCCGTATTGATGGTTATAGGATTCAAGCAGCGATAGACAAACCGCCGAAACGTCTTTGACGATAAAACAGCGAGTTTTTGAAAGATGAAAGATGATGGTCACAAAACTTTCATCTTCCTTATGTTGACCAAGTGCATGTTTTTTAAATCGAGACTGTCTCGCAGAAAGTGAGGCAGAGTTTGACTCCTCCCTCTACGTTTCAAAACAGGTTTTACATTTTGTTCGCATGAACTGACTGTTTCAATCTTCAACCATCTACAAATTGTTTTTGAATTTTTAGAAATAGTTCAAAATGAAAATAAACCGTTTTACACGTAGCTGTCTAAATCTGGTCCCGAGACTAACATCTGTGTTGTGTAGCGCCGTGGTGTCATGGCGTTTCGGCTCGTGAGCGAAGTTAAATTTGAATGTTTTAACTAATCTATTTCAACAAGTCCTCTAAATCCCTAATTCCTCTTCCTTGGGTTTTGCCACCACCATCTTCTCTTTCCATTTCTCCTTCTCCCTTGATTCGTAGCTTAGGTTTTCTCTTTGACTCTAACTTGTCGCTAACCCCTCAAATTACTTCTGTTACTAAATCCTGCTACTTTCATCTTCGCCGTATTAAGCAGCTTCGTCCACTTCTGGATGATCCTTCGCTGCAACTTCTAGTCTCTTCTCTTGTCCTGTCTCGAATTGACTACTGCAATTCTCTATACTATGGTCTTCCTGACACTACCCTCTATCCTCTCTCTAAAGCCTTCAACTCGGCTGCTCGCTTAGTTTCTCGCACCTCCTACTCCTCTCACATCTCTCCATCTCTTCTTCTTCTCCATTGGCTTCCTCTCAGATATAGGGTGATTTTTAAAATCTGCTTAATAATGTACAAAATAAAAAATTGCCTTTCTCCTCTCTACTTAACTAACTTAATACATATCCCTCCTAAGTCTGGTCTTCGTTCTTCTTCTCGTAATCACTCTCGCATCTTCACTATTAAGCATTCTTTTGCTAAACGCTCCTTCTCCTACTCTGGTCCCTATCTCTGGAACTCTCTTCTATCTTCTCTTACTAACTCTACTTCTCTCACAGTTTTCCGTCGTGGACTTAAAACATATCTGTTTACTAAGTTCACGACCGAGCGCTATTGAACACTGCGGAAATAGCGCTATATAAATGATTGATTGATTGATTGATTGATTGATTGATTGTGGTTCTTTACTTAGAACCGCCAAATTGAGACCTACTACTTCATTTTTGGTCGAAAATGTCATCACCAATAAACAAAAAACTCAGGCATTGTTTGATGATTTAACAGAATTAATAAGCCAGGTAATCATGAAAATAAATTTGAGCAGTAGTCTCATAGGAACCAAATGGAAGGCTAGAGTAGAGACAGAAAGTGATGAAACCATGACATGGCACCTCTTCAGTCTATCGAGACGGTCATAGCTGTTGCGCACAGCCACAGATGTTGATCCATATTCATTTTCGCTGGCTTTATTATCTTTCCCACAAAGGATTCACTTGACGTAACAATTTAGAAGGTTGAAAAATCGAAGAAGCGAAATGTTTTGTCGAAGGAGGCGAAGGAGATATTCCCGCTGGCCCGCTGGTGGTGACTTCTATCTACCAGAATCAACGTTCACTTGCAATCGATCGATTTTGCCTAATATTTTGCATTTTTTGCTCAAGTCAGAAGGCATTTTTTGAAATAAAATTACTAAAATTAATAAGTTATAAATTCATAATTTTATAAATTTATTAATTAAACGCCGCAAATACGTCCTGTCACACATTTGTTGGTTTTTTATTTCTTCCAAATGTGTTTTTAGTTCTCATTATGGCTCACATTTTCATCTTGTTTGCAAGCATTTTTCCAGAGCGGCGGTGGTCACAGATTCTTTGAACCACAAAATATTGCAGGATCACAAATATCACACGATCACAAATATCACACGATCACAAATATCACACGATCACAAAATCACAAATATCACACGATCACAAAATATCACACGATCACAAATATCACACAATCACAAAATATCACACGATCACAAAATATCACACAATCACAAAATATCACACGATCACAAAATATCACACAATCACAAAATATCACACGATTACAAACCGATGTCCGCACGAACACGTGCGAGTGAACAAAAGCATCTGGAATGTGTTTCTTTTCACATCTAGAAAACATGGACACGAAAAAAAACTAAACTAACACGAATAGATGACAATAAAAACAGAAAAAAAATTAAAAAGAAACGTTTTTTCAATTAAAATAATAACTATAATAAAAGATAACTTTAGAAAAGTCCAAGAACCACCCACGAGTTTATAAAAATTCATACGTACATCAGAATGTTGTATTTAAAAGTCGACAGATACATCGGTGGACAAAAACGTCGCGGGCCCGTTACTTTTCGTAGGGCGATAATAAAGAGCCCACTGGAACATAGACATAAAAGAGGAGGAGCGGACAAAGAGCTGGAAAAAAGAGCAAATAGAGGAAAATGGGAGGCTCAAGGAGAAAAAAGGAGTGACATAGAGGAAGACATGCAGAAGAGATGGGAAGAGAAAGATGAAAAAAAAGAAGATATAGAGGAAGAGAAACAATAGTTAGACGAGAAAGAGGGAAGAAAATAAAAAGAAGAATTCTTATTACACGTCACTCGTAAACATCAGTACCGACAACAACAACAACAACAACTACCGCAGAGGTAACGATGAACCAAACGACGTCTCGCTTTTAATTAAAGTTTACGGAGGCGCGCGAACTTTATGCCACATGTGTATTATTGTGTAGTTTTGTAAGTTACACAAACGGTGGATACATGTGCTTGTAAGTTACACAAACAGTTGATACATGCGCTTGTAAGTTACACAAATGGTGGATACATGTGCTTGTAAGTTACAAAAACGATGACTACATGCATATGAAAGTTACATAAACAGCGACAACATGCATATGAAAGTTACATAAACAGCGACAACATGCATATGTAAGTTACATAAAAAGTGGCCACATGCGTATGTATGTTACAGAAACAGTGGCTATATACGTATGTAAGTTACATAAAAAGTGGCCACATGCGTATGTATGTTACAGAAACAGTGGCTATATACGTATGTAAGTTACATAAAAAGTGGCCACATGCGTATGTATGTTACAGAAACAGTGGCTATATACGTATGTAAGTTACATAAACAGTGGCTACATGCGTATGTTAGTTGCACCAACAGTGACTACATGTATTTTTAAGTTATACCTATGAAACGCACTTGTCTATTTAAAAGCAGCCTAAACACATAAACGCGCTTAGGAAAGTAGTGAAAAAAAAAACGCAAATTATTTTTTTTTTAAATTAGCAAACGTAGTTCAAATACCTAGAAATGCTGAAAAGTAAACAATGAAGAAATTGCAAAATGCAAGTACAGTTATAAAAAACAAAAAAATGTTTTTAATGATTATATGATGGATGTTGAAACGGATGGACGGCTGAACAAACAGACTAAAAGAAGAATGGGGGTGAAAGAAAAACGCCAGGGACGGATAAATAGACAAAAAGAAGTACAGACAGGCAAACAACAAGAAGTACAGACAGGCAGACAAGAAGAAGTACAGACAGGCAGACAAGAAGCAGTACAGACAGGCGGACAAGAAAATATAGAGAAAGACAAGCAAACTAAAACAAACTTGAAAAAAGCTAATGAAAAAAATTTAAAAACACATGAAAAAAATAACAAACTTAGATAAACAAACAGATGAATACACAGTCGAATAGACAAATATAAATGAACGGAAGAACGGACAGACAGACTGGCATGCGGAAAGATCGATGGACGGATCAACAAAAGGCCACAGAGGTAGGCGAGCGAAAAAAAAGAAAGTAAAAAAGATGACGAATAAACGCGTGGTGTGCATAGACATTTAAGAGCCTATATCGCTTTCCCGCCACCACAAGCATAGAAATATAAATGCCGGACTCGGCACGGACCCTGGCGACCAAAGAAATATTAACAGGGCTCGTACTACGTCGGATCCATAGATCTTTATGAGGCCTGCTATGACGGGGATGTCCTGTACCGTGTGCCATTTTTGAGTGGGCGGTTCATTTAATTGGGGATAGTATGATGGCTGCGATGGTGTGTTAGTTGTAGATTGTGGTGGTGG
This sequence comes from Erpobdella octoculata, assembly GCA_963978895.1. Taxonomy (NCBI): domain Eukaryota; kingdom Metazoa; phylum Annelida; class Clitellata; order Hirudinida; family Erpobdellidae; genus Erpobdella; species Erpobdella octoculata. Next base: position 32,938,870 of record OZ022242.1, on the reverse strand, counting down.
TGGAAAATGCGGGGAAGGAAAGAAAGGTGGTCAGGAATGATAGGAAATGTTGAAAAAGAAGGAATTTGGATTACTAAGTGTATATAAAAACAGAAAAAGAGAGAAAATAAGAAAGAAATAGAGAGAGAGAGAGAGGACGAGAAAAAAGAAGTACAAATAAAAACTCAAAAAAGTTGTAAAATAGAATGTCGTGTGAATTATCTCCAGGAAGTGTAGTAAGATAGAAAAGAGTGAGCGTGTTTCATATAAGATAGTAGAGAGTGAGTGCGGCGCATGTTTCATATCTCCTGGAAGAATTCATGGCACGTTTCTTGAACGTTTCCTGCAAGCTAACGAAGGAGTGAATAGAGAGACAGCGTCAGAGCGATGTGAAACAGAAGAAAATCTGGAATTGACGGAAAAAGATAGTCGAGGAAAAAGTAATTAAAAACAGGACCGAGCTAACAAGATTATGGCGGCGAGAAGATGAAAAGTTTCTTTTTTTCATTTCTTCTATCCGCTTCAAAGTAAAACTGCGGCAGCGGCGTGACGGCGGCGGTGTTGACTCAAATGCGAAACATTGCAACGGCAGCGTCTTTGTGACATTTGCACCCGACGCAATCATCGTCATCAACGTCCTCATCATCATAACATTTCAATCACCACGCTCTGCCAGGGTCGTTAAGCGACAGCGACTCTTCTCTTCCTGCACCGCAATGAAGGTGCAAAGTCCACTGCGGGGAGCCATTTTTGAATTCCAATATAATTTGCCTGCTCGAGTTTATTTACGCACGCGTTCGTGGCTGCATGCAGATGTTATGTAATGAAAGAAAATAATATTAGATGAAAAATATTTTAAAAAAGAGAGAGATAAAAAATGTATATAAAGAAACGAAAGGGTTGTCAGGAAAGCAAAGAACGAGATCAAAACCAAGAAATCCCTTTTGGTAGCGCTGCCATTGAAGTTGCCTCATGCGAAGTAAAAGGAGCGCGAACTGAATGGCGCGGCGTCAGAGAGATGTGCTGTGAGAAAGCGCAAAAAATTTAATTTTCATATATGTTTCGCTTTTACTGGGGGATTTTATTGAGCTTTGAATTTTTCTAAGAAATTGTGTTTTTCAGAGATTGCTGAAAAATGTTCACTTCAAATTCTTTTCACAAAAAAGAATTTTTCTATATTTTTCTCAAAATATTTTTTAGTAAAAAGTTTTTTTTATATTCAAATTTATCTCAAATTCAAGTAAGAAAACCTCACATACACGCTCAAAGTCCCCGCCGTAAATTTACATTTACACACACATACACATACAAACACGCCGCATGCATATAAACAGACAAGCTCGCACATATGCAAAAACACATAAACAAAGACGCATATTCGAGAGTCGAAAATAAACAAAGCCAAACGTAAATAAAGTCACATAAATACGAAAAAATAAACAAAAATATTGGCATTTAAAATACAGCTAGGAGAGCATAAATGGACACACACAAACACACCTACACACTAAAACATACACAAACATGTACAAATACACACCCACACGCGAGCAAGCATACACCCACAAACACACAAACATAAAGATACACAAAAACATATATACACGCACACACACACATGCGCACAAACCCACAGGATAACAACCAATTGAAAACTGGAAAAAGTACGAGAGCGGAATTTCCTATAGGAAGTTTTAATTCTGAAGAATTTCTTGACCAAATTGAGCAACATGGAATTTTCTTCTTCATCTCCTCATCTTTCTCTTTCTTTTTTTCACTTTTTTTGCTTTTTTCAGACTCAGGGTTTTCTTCTTTCTTACATAACACTTAATTACATTATTTACATTTCTCTGCATTACTTTACTTTATGTTACATTACATTACGTAACAATACATATCATTCCATTCCATTCCATCCCATCACATCACATCACATCGCATCACATCACATCACATTAGAAATGCATCACGTTACAATAAAATTGCATTACATTGTTTGTTACACGACTTAAGAAATGAGAAAAGTCGTGTGAAATCAATGTAATGTAATGTGATGTGATGTGATGTGATGTGATGTGATGTGATGTGATGTGATGTGATGTGATGTGATGTGATGTGATGTGATGTGATGTGATGTGATGGATGTGATGTGATGTGATGTGATGTGATGTGATGTGACGTAATGTAATGTAATGTAATGTAATGTGATGTGATGTGATGTGATGTGATGTGATGTGATGTGATGTGATGTGATGTGATGTGATGTGATGTGATGTGATTTGATTTGATGTGATGTGATGTGATGTGATGTGATATAATGTGATGTGATGCGATGCGATGGATGGGATGCGATGTGATGTGATGTGATGTGATGTGATTTGATGTGATGTGATGTGACGTGATGTGATGTGATGTGATGTGATGTGATGTGATGTGATGTGATGTGATGTGATGTGATGTGATTCGATTTGATGTGATGTGATGTGAAGCAAGGTGACGTGATTTCCACTTCCTTTCCCTGTCCGTCGATCTTTCTATTTCCACTTTTTAATTTTTCTT
>OZ022242.1:32918832-32931332 GCA_963978895.1 Erpobdella octoculata | reverse complement strand
CATGCACCATCTGGTCATTCATTCATGCATTCATCTATTCATTCACTAATTCATCTTTTTATTCACTCACTCATCTGTTTATTAACTCATTCATCTGCTCATTTTCTCATTCATTCATGCACCATCTGGTCTTTCATTCATGTATTCATCTTTTCAATCACTCATACATCTTTTCATTCACTCACTCATCTGTTTATTCACTCATTCATCTGCTCATTTTCTCATTCATTCATGCACCATCTGGTCATTCAATCACGCATTCATCTTTTCATTCACTCATACACCAGTCCATTCACTCATTCATATGATCATTAACTAATTTTTAGCTGCATTCTCCATTTCTGATTTTCTATAAAACAAAACATCTCATTTGCCTCCCACCCCTTCAGCCCACCCGCCCTGCCACCACGCACTCATCCCATCACCATTCTCACGTGACCACCTACTCACCCTCCCACACTACTCCTGGTTTATGAAGTGGGTGGAACGCCGGGGTTTGATTTAGGGTGGGCGGCTTGTTTCGAGAAAGCCGAAAGTTATTAGATTTAGAAAAGTTGGGAGTGGAGATGAGAATGGAAATAAAAAAAAAGTTGTGATGGGGCTGATTGTGATAGGGGTTGTTGTGAGTAGGGTGGTTACGATAGGGGTGGTTGTGAAAGGGTAGTTGTGATAGGAGTGGTTGTGATAGGGGTGTTTGTGAGAGGGGTGGTTGTGAGGGGGTGGTTGTGAGAGGGGTGGTTATAAAAAAGTTTTTATTAATTTTGAGTAAAAACAGAAAAATGAGGAGAGATTCAGTATGTGTAAGTGAACAAAAATTGAAGGAGTATGTGTGAACGACAAACAGCAAAGTATGATTGTTTTATTTATTTGACAAATCAAAAAACTGGCCACATGCAAATTTGTCAGTGGATGTGAAAATAGGGTGGATTTGGCTGCTTGGTGATTAGATGGGTTGATTTGTTATTAGAAGAAACATATTAATGATTAATGAATGTCGACTGTAGGACCGTCACCATTATGACTTCCTCGTTGTCATCAACGTCATCATCATCATCATCATCATCATCATCATCATCATCGTCGTCGTCGTCGTCGTCATCATCATCATCATCATCATCATTGTCGTCGTCGTCGTCATCGTCATTATCATCATCATCATCATCATCATCATCATCATCATCATCATCATCATCATCATCATCATCATCATCATCATCATCATCATCATCATCAACAACAACAACAACAACAACAACAACAACAACAACAACAACAACAACAACAATAACATCATCATCATCATTAGGGATATCACGAGTACGACTTTTTGGCTTTTTCGGGTTCGGGTTTTTGAATTTTGAATTTCCGGGGTTTGATTTTTCCAAAAACCGGGTTCGGGGTTTCAAATTTCAAACATCGGAGATTTGGGTTCGGGTTTTCGATTTTCAAAGTTTCGGGTTCAGGTTTCAAAATTAAAAACTTTCGGGTTTGGGTCGAGTTTGGGTCGAGTTTTGGGTACCATTTTCATAATCTTGGAAATGCGCCTGATAGTGATTTTAGCGCTAATATATATTTTATGATTGGCTAAACGGATTTTGTGAAATATTTGCGAAGTTCTGTATTACAACAACATATTAAACAACAGTAAATACTTATGTTGTTTAATCTTGTCTATAATATTATTTTATTTTCCTTGAATTTTGTTTAAAAGTGTACTGTTTTCTGAAATTTGTCTAGCATTACATATGAGCGTCGCGTTCTTATAACGAATTCTGTAGCTATAATATAAAATAAACAGTTCTTGTTTAAAAATTGTTCATCTAAAATCTAAAATAATGGATAAAACTATACTTAAAAATGATTTTTCCACAAATTATATCCAGTCATTAAAACTTGTACAAATGTATTAAAATATTGTTGTAAAGTAAAAAGTAATGACAGACACTTATGGTACCGCTATATGAAATAGAAATATATAAAACTCAGCACTTATTTATAGACCATTTAAGAAATTAAAAATTAAGAATTAAAAATTTAAGAATTAAAGACTGAGTGGACCTGAGCAAATTTGAGTTAGTTAGTTTCTTGCTCAAGAAAATTACGTGCCCAAACCTGGGATACAACCCGGGTACCTACCATGGATATCCAGGCCGGTGTCTAAACCACTAGACCAACATTTCTCACAAGATTAGTTGTTGTTTGTGTTATAACTATTTTTAAAGATTAGTATTATAAATATTTATGTGCAAATTAAATTTTCGGTAAAAGTAGATCCGCTCCAATGGTAGACAAAATTAGCTGGCTTTTCTGACATAGATGATCATAGCTAAACGCCATTTATCTGGCCATTAACCAGCGTTCTATCTAACTGCTCAGAGGCGCTACTCATATATTGAACCATACTGCAGCAAGAATGTTGTTCATGAAATAAAATATTTGAAAATGATTTTTAATATTAGATTTTCTTAAATATAAAAATTTTTGAAAAACTCCTGGATTGTGTTTAAATTTTTCAAAGCTCGGGCTTCGGGTTTTTAATTTCTTAAAAGACCGGTTTCGGGTCCGGTTCGGGTTTCTCTTTTTCAAAAATTCGGGTTTCAATTTTAAGAAAGTTCGTGTTCGGAATTCACGTTTTCAAAAGTTCGAGTATCCAAAAGAGACCTGAGAGTACCGAACTTTGGGATCGGGTTGGGTACCCGTAACATTGCTAATGACCATCATCATCATCATTATCAGCATGGCCTACATCACCACCACCACCATCATCTCCGCCACAACAACCATCATCATAATCATCATCTGCCACCATCATACCCTCAGATAAGAACATCAACTTAACCAACAACCAATGAAATATTAAAACAAGAGCGATCCATGCCAGGTTGACCATTAATCAAAACTTTTGTTTAAATAAATGAAAAAAAATGTAAGAAATTAAGTCATACGGGTATCATTGCTTACTTTTTCTTTCTACCTCTCCGGTCTCTTCATCTTCATTTCCGTCTATTTAATATATTTATAAATATATATATACCTCTGTCTCTCGCAATGTCTTCACTGAGGTATATTTTATCCCCTCCATAGCAACTAGACCCATTCGTGTCCTTCTTCCTTCTCTTCAGTATGCTTACTAGTTTTTTTTTTCATTTCTATATTGTTCTCTTTCTTTTTTCTCTCTCTTTTTCTCTTTATGTTTCTCTCGATTTCTCTCTCTCTCTCTCTCTCTCTCTCTCTCTCTCTCTCTCTCTCTCTCTCTCTCTCTGGGTATCTCTCTCCGCCCCTCTCTTTCTTTGTCTCTATCTCTTTTTCTCTCTCGTGCTCTCTCTTTTTCACACTCCCTCCTTCTATTGATTTGTTCATTTATTTTTTCCTAACATTCGTCTCCACTGCTGTCCAATTATTTCAGACAGTTTTTTCCTGAAACTAATTTTTTTAAGCAAACGACTTTCTTTAGTCTAAATTTAAAAAAAAAATCTCATGAAACAAAGAATAAACCAATAAAAGAAAAGAGGAGAGAGAGAGAGTGGTGAAAAGAGAGAGGCAGAGAGTGAAAGAGAGAGTGAGAGTGGTGGAGAGAGAACGAGAACAATAAATGGGAGAAAACAGAAGATGATTGAGTGAACGACAAAAATCTTTCTCATTTAAATCACGTGAAATTTTTCAGTGTTAAAATTACTTTTCTTATGTCCTGAAAATGTGGTGATGCGGATGATGATTTTCCCAGAACGACAACAACAAAAAACAACAAACCGGCCCCAAAAAACAACAAGACAAACAGCAAAACAACAACATTGAACCTCCTCAAGAACAACAATTATTCTGCCGAGTGTGCCTGACGAGATTATCTGCGAATGTTTCTTTATCTGTGATGTCATAAATTTATCTTTTTATTCTGGTCACTCTTGTTGATTCTTCACTTTTCTTATCTCTGACCACGCGTCGATGCCGTGTACGTGTCTATCTCAGCCTCCTTCAGTACTTCTTTCTCTTTTTCTTCCTCTCTTTCCCTTCCTCTTTCACTCTTTCTTTTTTTATATATTTTTCTTTTCTTTTTTTTTCTCTTTTTATTCTTTTACCTTCTTCTTTCTCTTTTTTTCTTTATATTTGTCTTTTTTTATATATTCCTTCTTTATCACTTCTTATATGTTCCAGTGCTTTTTCATTTTCTCCAATCAGCCCTACTTCTCTCCCTTTCCAATTTTCTTCAATTAGTATCCAGTTTATGAGTAGCAGCTGTAGAAAGACCTGTTGATGGAGAAGTAGAGTGGAGGCGGCGGTGGCGGCGAGAACCCAGAAAGAGCACAACTACTTATTTGCGCTACGCCCGATGGCGACGCTTTCCTGGCGGCTTATGAAATTTCTCATCAAGCTCGACGTTATCTTGACAATATCTATCACTACTACTGTCGTTCTGCTTGTCACCACACAAGCCACCTCCACTTCTCATCATCATCATCATCTGGTCGTCGTCGTCATCGTCGTCGTCGTCGTCGTTGTCGTCATTATCATCATAACCATTATAGTCAAAGTCGATACATGTCGCACAGTCGTCGTCAATATCTCCACCATAAACACAGCCACGATTGCAATCATCATCAATTTACTCTTCATCGTCATCCGTAGGCAAACCATTTAAAAAATATAAAATTAATTTAAAATATATAAAATAGTAATTTTCTGTATCTACCCAAGTACACATTGTGTAAAAAATGTATGCAGCATGAACATCTAAGTACACATTATGTACAAGTAAGCATTTAAAATGGACGTTGAAATGTTAGTAAAACGTTTTCGTATAAGATACATTTACTTTATTTTTTCGATAAATGGGTTTTCCGTTATCCGAATTTTGCCAATTCCCAAATAGTGCAGATAATGGCGGTTTTATTGTATATAAATATTTTTTACTTATTGGAAAAATTATTCCCATCCCACCAGCAACATCACCATCATCATTATTATCATCACCATCATCACCACCACCATCGTTATCATCATCATCACCACCACCACCATTATCATCGTCATCATTATTCCGGTATTTGTATTTTCATGACTAGCATCGGCATTCAACACAGCCGTCATCACCATCATATTCACCTGCCATCACCAATTTAGATTGCGTCACATGCAATGACAGGAAACAATTAGTCACTTTTCTATCTTGTCAATACCAGCCAGATACTGGGCGACCGCCAAAACGGAGGTGGCTGGAACTGTCAACGCACGCACGCACGCAGAGGACAAAACAGTTTTTCCTCTCCTGATTCCATCCCCACCCTTTTTCTAGAAGGTTCCAGTTTTAAATTTTGCCTCAGGAGTAGCGAGGATTAGTTTCGGTTGGTTCAATTAAATAGATCTGTGAAGGTTTTTCGAAATAACTGAATTTACTCCAATAGGTTTTTTTTCTCTTATCATTCTTTTATATTTGTCCATTAAAACGTTTTCTTTTTTTATGTTTTAAGTGGCTGTGCAACGTTTGTGTGCGTGTGTTTATGTATGTATGTATGTATGTATGTATGTATGTATGTATGTATGTATGTATGTATGTATGTATGTATGTATGTATGTATGTATGTATGTATGTATGTATGTATGTATGTATGTATGTATGTATGTATGTATGTATGTATGTATGTATGCCTTATGTATGCATGCATGCATGTATGCATGTATGTATGTATATATGCATTTATGTTTTGACTCTTGTAGAGCTTTTGCGGCAGAAGCCATACAAAATCTCCTTGCCTTCGAGCAAGCGTTGTTTTTTAGTTTTTTTTTCATATTGTTAACGTTTTAGAGAGCTACGTCGGATAAACGAGCGGACATCCTTGATCAGAAAATGACAAAAATCTCTCGCAGCAATCGAATTCCACTTTGTTACCTTACATTGAACATCATTTGATGCATTTAAACCTCGCAACGACTTAGAAATTGCCAACTTTCCATGCAACAACTATCGACTACGCTCTCGTGACAAAACTCATTATCGCCACGTAAACAAAGACAGAAAAGTCATAATTGGCTTTGCAGTGCGGTTTTAAATTTCTAAAAACTAATTATTTTGCTTACTTTAGAATGAAGCCAATTCTGTCACTTCGGACTTTTTTTATAGCTAGAGTTCTTTCTTGTCTGAACATTTACAAAAACAAGTGAAGTAAAATTTCCGGAAATTTATCCTCTTTGCTGAATGAATTTCCCGATCTGGAGTAACAGATATTAATTTTAGGTTCCCTTCTGTCTCAGTGTAAACATCAGAAATAGATTCAAGCAAAATGTTAATAACTCCGTTGCAACCCAGAAATATGATTCTAACACTCTTTTTATATGCTTTTATTAACTTTCATTTTTCCGGATGTCCATGGGTTGTCCGCGAACGTTTTGAATGTCGGAAGTTCATTATACAATTCATCTATTGGAAAATAATTATAGATTAGTTGAAAAAAAATAAAATTTAAGAAATAAAATTACTTAAAAATAAATTAAAGAAGCATATTATAAAGACGATAAAAATTTTCGTAATCATGTAGAATAGTACCAGAAATTATTTTCGGTGTTTTTAATTATTTTTCCGTAATAATAATTATATATTTGTAATCACAATAATAACTCCAATTTAATGATCCAAGCAGTTTATTAATTTTTGATAATAAAATTTTCTCGGAAAACTCACGAAACGCGCAAGAGAACAGCAACAAAAACTATGAATAGCGAAGTCAAACAGAAATTACTATTTATAGCGCAGACAAGAAATATTTACAGCGCTTAAAAAAAATTATTAGCTAAAGTAACACAAGAAATAGTATTCACGCAGTCAAAATAACATTATTTACAAAAAAAATTTTAGTTTACTCAAGTCCGAACTGTTTTTCATAGAATGTTAAACGCGATAGTTTTCAATTGAGGCATACAAATTAATTCATACTTTTTTTAAAAATAAGTAATTTTTTTTTAAATTGTTTTATAAAAACTCGCACAATAAATTTATTTGACAACTAATTTATTTGACATTTCATTTCGCTTCGCCTTTAGTTAGTTTACTGTTTAGAACCTAGTTTTTCCTACTACCTGGCGGTTTTCTGTCATTAACTTCTTCTTTAGTTATATTTTCAATAAATTATTTGGATCATCCGATTGGTAATTTTATTCTGTTTCTAATTATATTAATTTTATTTTAAAAAAATAATTAAAAACACCGAAAATAATTTCTGGTACTATTCTACATGATTACCAAATTTTCATCGTCATAGTAACTACAAACATCTTTGGTTTACTATTCACCGGGGTAATATTTTTACGATACGATGTCGCTATGAAATTTCTCAGCTATCTTAAAAACATGTTTTTAATTTTTAAAATTAACTTACATTTGTTTCAAGTGCATTATCACTGGCATTTCTTGATATTTAAAAACAATTAAATTAAAAAAAATATTATTAAGATAATTGAGAACTTTCCAAAAATATTCAACACTAACAAAAATAAAAACTCCAGCAGGTTCAGCATCAGCCTGCCAAACAATCCTCCTAGCCACGGCTACAACGACTAAAAACTTTATAATTGGTTATAAAACACCACCATGAACTTGCTGGCTTCAACTGATGTCCTTTTAGAATTTTAGATCTTTTATTTTCAAATGTGGTGTTTTCCATATAGACTTAAAATGCTTTGAAAAAAAATTGTTCGATCTTTGAATATTTTGCTTTGTTAACTAAAGCTCTCAACAGCTTTTACGATCCAGTCCCAAGCCTGGATAAAAAAGAAGGGCCAGGAAGGGAAGAGGAAATAGATCAAAGTATGATTACGGGACAGGAAGTACTTTGGTATTTCCGTTCCTTATACTACTATATAATGTTTTTGAGTACACCGGCGTAAAAGACTGAAAACTATTATAAAACAAGTACCGAAAAAACGAGTTTTTCAACACAAACTTTGATTTCAAATACACTCGATTTAGAAATACGAAAGATGTTCATATTAAGTTTTTTTTTGTTTTTTTAATTGAATTATGTATTGTTATCCAATATAAAACTATGCTAAAAGTTTCAGCTTTCTAGCTAGTCAAAAAGCTGGTTAAATTTTACTTGCAAGATTTGTGTACAGAGAAAGCCACACACACACAAACAGAGATTGTAACCTAAATGAAAGTTTGTAAAAAAATAAACCAAAAAAACTTTAGGGGCTATGGAAGGTGTTCGTATGTAAATAATTATGAATCAAGACATTTATTTATTTATTTATTTATTTATTTTTATATTATTACATTGTTCTTCCGTGATTTTCTCTGTTTTTTTTTTATTTCCACTTTTTTGTAATGTCGTGCTCTATTTGTTTCTCCTGTTTCTTTTTTTAGATTTTTTACATCTCTATTCATCCGCCTATTAGTCATACCATTCATTCATTAATTTACTCTCTCAGTCTTTCATTTGTCACGTCCGTGAACTTCTCCGTCCCTGAGATCTGGCCATTCATAAATCCGCTTCTTTCTCCTCTTCTGATAAATACCACACAAACGTTATTTATTATTAGTAATAAGTACGCCGATACATTAATATCTTTCATCCGTCCGTAAACTCATGTATGATCACGTCCAAGCAGTAATTCATTTTCGTCTTTTTTAACTTCCATTCATCAATCAGGTATCTCTGTCCTTCAGTTGGCCCATGCTCCCATCCATTTATACCCCACCCACGTCACCTTTGACCAATCTGTAATATCTATCCCAAAAAGAAACTATTCTCCACAGCATCATCAAGAATGGACTTGTTCTTGCCGCCTTTTTCTTTCTTTGTTTTTGTACTTTTTTCTTTTTTCTTTCTTTCTTGCCTTCTGTCGTTTTTTTAGTTCGAAAATGCGCATGCTCATTTGTGAATATTTAACGAAGACGATGAACGAGAGAACAAGTAAATGAAAAAACGAGTTATTCAACACACACTTTTATTTTGAATACACTTGATTTAGAAATACGACAGATGTTCAAATTAATTTTTTTAGTTTTTTCAATTTAATCCTGTATTGCCATCCAATATAAAGCTATGCTGAAAGTTTCAGCTTCCTAGCTAATCAAAAGCTGGTTAAATTTTAACTTGCAGAGAAACACACCCACAAACATACAGAGAATAAAAGTTTGCAGTGTTGTAAAAAGTACTGTGTTTCAGTACTTAAGTAAAAGTACAAGTAACGCCTCAAAAAGTTACTTAAGTAAAAGTAAAAGTATTTGCTAAAAAATGTACTTAAGTAAAAGTAAAAAGTAACAGCTCTTTAAAGTTACTTTTAAAGTAAAAGGTAAAAGTATTGAAGCCGCTTTTTTAATGATCATTCGTCAATCATCTAACTTTATTTTATAGTAATTCCGACTAATTCCATCGTCTTTCAAACGCTACTGCCCTAATTACTCAACTGGATAAAGATTTTCTTTAAGCTCTCATTTCCAGCAATGATGTTCATGTCATCTGATCGGTTCTGGAGACACTGCATAAGAACTTCATTGTCAGACACAGTTGACTTTCTGCGATCGAAGAAACTGTCTTCTTCCTCACCATCGGCTACTGAAGAATGAAATAATCCAGACTCGCGTGTTTCTTCAAGTTCGACGGGGAATTGTGGAATGTTGAACAAGTAGTTGCTTCAGGTCTTAGGACCTTTAGGTTTGCACCAGCAAGCATGTGAACCTGAACGTTTTAGCTTCCATCGATTTAAATCTGAACATTTTGACTAAATATGGCCATTGGCCATGGGTGTTCTTTATTAAGTTCATTGTTGTTCCGCCTATCTTCGCCGCCACTGTCCACGTTCGCTACTTCGGAAGATTCCATAGTAATGTCGAACAATCTATTGTAAACCAAAGCAAGGATGACCGCGAAAATTTTAGTAGACATAGATAATTAATATTACATCGATTTAACCTTTATGTCGTTTTAATAATTTTTTACAGTACTTTGTAACGCTTTGTCCTGGAAAAGTAACGAAGTAAAAGTAAGTCCGAAAATATTACTTCGTTACAAGTAAAAGTACTAAAAATAATGTGTACTCCGTTACAGGCAAAAAGTACGTCGGTTGTACTTAAGTAAAGTAACGCGTTACTTTTACTTCGTTACCGAACAACACTGAAAGTTTGTAAAACAAAAGAAGGAAATAAAAATAACTTGAAGAATTAAAAACTTTGTTGATTTTTGTTCGACGAAAAAAACTTGTTTTTAAATTTTTCAGCGCTATGGCAGGAAGTTGTTTTTATAAGAAAAAAATTAAGACAATTTTGTTTGTTAATTTAAAGAACATGTTTTTTCTGGCTGAAATAAATTGTTGACCGGTTTCTAAAGCTATTTTATTATTATTATTATTATTATTATTATTATTATTATTATTATTATTATTATTATTATTATTATTATTATTATTATTATTATTATTATTATTATTATTATTATTATTATTATTATTATTATTATTATTATTATTATTATTATTATTATTATTATTATTATTATTATTATTATTAATATTATTATTATTAATATTATTATTATTATTATTATTATCATCATTATTATTATTATTTTATTATTATTTTTATTGTTTGGTCAATCAACACGTGACCTGTACAGGTGACTGATGGCGATATGAATTCATTTCACACCTGAAATGTAACTCATAATTCACGCTAGCATCATGGAAAACGCTAGCCAGCAAAAAATAAACTTAAAACATAAATTTTTCTTCCACACTTTCTTGTATAACACTTTTCTCTTTCCTAGAAGTCAAACGTAACACCATATAAACACGATATATTACCAACAAAACTAATTATAAGTTTTTTTTATCAGGCAGCAAGTTAGCGCCTTGGTAACTTAATACAGTTATACTAATAAAAATGAATATAATTTTCACTGTTTAGTTTCACTTCTAGGACTGCAAGTCTTCCTAAACCAGAGAATGATAGTTGCACTATCAACAAGTGAAATTTAATTTTAAAAATTAAAAACACGCTTTTAAAACAGTTATAAAATTTCATAGCAACATCGTATTATAAAAATATTACCCCGGCGAAAATTAAACAAAAGATGTTTATAGTTACTAGGACGATAAAAAGTTTAGTCGTCGTTATTAATATGCTTCTTTAATTTATTCTTTTTATTATTTTCTTTTCTTAAAATTTATTTACGTTCAATTAAACAATCCTTTTTGCAGTGGGCGAATTTTATAATGATCTTCCGAACTTTAAATTATGAACATGCTTCTTTCAGTTATTTTTCAATAATTTTATTTTTTAAATTTTATTTTTGTTTAATTTAACTATAATTTGTTTTGAAGTTGGTAAGCTTTATAATGATCTCTCGAGCTTCTAAACGTCCGCGGACTTACCATGGAAATCCGGACATGTGAAAGTTAATAAAAGCATGTAGAAAGGTTGAGTTAATACTTATGAGCTGAATTACCAACATGGTAACTACTAGTAATCAATAGTGATTATTGCTGTTATATCAGGCTAGCTACCAGGATCATTTTTATACATATCTTTCACTGGCAGTACAATTTACTCTCTTCAACTTACTGACTAATTTGTGCACTTTTAGACTTTAATTATACACCTTCTTTTAATTTCTTCGGAGAAAGAGTTTTCACTTACTTCCCGTTTTCAAACTGAACTGAAATTTTACACCCATATTTGTTTTTGATGATAATATTTAGTTTAATTAGTGAAAACAAATTACTTTAACGTTTTGTTTTTTTTTATATTTTGTTGGGTTGAAAATTTCTGCTTGTGTGATTTTTGTATTGGGCGTAAATTTATGTAATATGTAATTGGCGGTCTTGGCTCTTGGTAGAGTTTTGTAAACTTTGTTTGAGATTTTAATGTTCTCTACGGTTTGGATCTTGTATTCATTTTTCTAATAAAACATACAAACAAAACCGGAAGATCAATAACACGGCGAAATTTAGCTAGCCACTTGTAGCCGTTAAAAGTTGGCTATTTAGCTAGCTTAGCAGCTTCGCCCATGTTACCTAAAAGTAGAATGAATGAGAAAACGTACATAAGCTCCTGTAAGATTTGTATTATTTGTCTATAGACTTTAAATAGTATAATAACAAAAATGTATATTATAAAAAAAATAAAAGTACGCGTTTATTTTTAAATAGATTAAAAAATAAAAAATAATTTATTTCGTGTTATCCGATTATATCTCATAAACATTTTTGACGAATTATTAAAATTTGAGACGTTCATTTTATATGTTTCTATGACTATGACTAACAGAGATTGTAAAATATGAACATACCATACTTTTATATTTCGTCAAACTATTAGCTATTTAAGATATATAATCAGATAACACACAAAAAATAGTGCATTTAAAAGTAAAGGTATGTTTTTAAACTGTTTTATGTATATTTTTATTCACTCCCACTTTCACACACAGACACACAGAGAGAGAGAGAGAGAGAGAAAGAGAGAGAGAGACACACCCATATACACACAGGCCCAACCATGCCAAATTCGC
>OZ022242.1:32888832-32913832 GCA_963978895.1 Erpobdella octoculata | reverse complement strand
TTATTATTTGAGTTAAGCAAAGCCAAAAAGCGATTATTTTATCATAAGTGCAAATTTCTTTAAACACTGAATACAATAAAGAAATTACCACCTATGAAACCTATACCACCTATTCGTAGCTGAGAGCAATTAAACGGTAAAGTAACTTTTTGGTACTAATTTAATGCAAAAAACTTACATTATCTTGTCTTTTTGCTAACTAACCAGAAAGTTATTTTAGGTTCTCTTTCTAGAGACAAGTTTCCAAAAAGTGATAAAAGCGATGGAAAAATAATAGAAAAATGTAAAACTGGATTAAAAGAACATCTAGATGAAAAAATATAAATAAAAAATATGTTACAAAAGAAAGAAAGAAAAGGAGAGAAAGGTAAGGACAGTGAAATTGAGTCAAAAATAAAAAAATCGAAAGAAAAATCGAAAGAAAAAAGAAAGAAAAAGAAATAAAAGAAGAAAGAGACAGCAATAGAAAATATAAGAAACGTAAAAACTTACAATGGCACACAAACACTCTTGTTTCATACAAAGAAGTCTAAATTAAAGAATACATTCAGAAAGTTATACGGATTTACACAGTCCCCCGGTACAGACCCCCCTCTTCTGTTTCCCTATTCCTCCCACATAAACAACACTTGAACTTAATTTCTATTAACTGCTGGATTACTTCCTCAAGGAGAGAATTTCACGCGCGCACATGCACACCGACTGTTATAGACATTCATATATGGAGTTTTATACAGTTGTACAATCACACATGCTACCATCGTCATCACCATCATCACCATCATCATCATCACCACCATCATCATCGTCATCATCATCATCATCATTGTCGTCGTCGTCTTCTGATTCTTATAAACTACCAACTAGTGATGAGCAATTCTGCACTCGGTTCGATTCCGCTGGCAAAACCGATTCAGGTCAATACAACTAAACTGTTAATGTTTTGAGTGCATTGATACGTTGTTCCCTATATATTTATTTTATAATAGTTTATAGTCCTTTACACCAAGTGTTTTAAGACTGAAATAGCTGTATGTAGGAAGCACCTAAGTACTTCCTGTCGTGGATCATAATTTGATCTTTTTAACTTTTCCCTCCTCCTTTCTCCAGGCTTGGGACTGGCTTGCAAATGCAAGGCAAAGTTGATTCCCTATAATTTAAATGTTCCAGTTTTATATTTTTTTAATAATCATTAATTAGTCTGTGGTGTTTAAAATTACTTTACAAGGGTTACAAGAAAATGTTTCTAAATGCATACAAGAGGTAAAAATTCAATTATTTTTCGCAACTCTAACCGTAAACTTTAAGGGTCACTATAACAACTGCACTTTGTAATATATTTTTAGTTTCTTGGAAAATGTTATTTCTTATTTCCCATAAACTCTGATTTTGTGACGGCGTCATTTTAAAGTTCAGATGCACACATTGTCATTGTCGTTACTATTTGTGGCTCCTAGAACCTTATGTTATTCAAAAAAACATTATAAATAATGATTTTTCAACATCGTTTTGTTTTACATTCGTACTTCAAAAAGGTCAGAGTTTGTTTTATTTTAATTCTTTCTCTCTCAGACTAACTACAGATCTTCTCACAGGTAGAGCAGATTATGTGTGTTCTCAACTCTGCTTCTCTCTCTCCCCCCCTTTATGGCTTTTTTCTCTCTCTCCCTCTCTCTTTTCCCCAACAACAACAGCTGTAGCGCGACCAGCAACAACAAGGGCAGCGCAAACAACGACTCCGCTGAGAGAGAAAGAGGGAAAGCGGACGTTCGATCTCTGCCAAGCAAAACATTAAACCTGGTGCAGTTCTGGGAGCAGGCAATCAACTAGATTGCCTTCATAACACTTACGACACGCTCCGATGGGCCTACATACGCAGGCGTACACAGAAATAGGTAGATGGAGCGGGGGAGAAAGAGGAACAGAGTAGTGAGGGGTGGAGGGAGCGGGAGGAGAGAGAAATTGAGAGGAAAGATAAAGATAATGAGAGAAATGAAAAACTGCTAAATAGATGGTAATGCATGAGTGAAACGAAAGAGAGAAAAAATGAGACAGAGACAGAAAAAGTGAGAGAGAAAAAAGAGAGAGGAAAGGAGAGGAAGAAAAAAAGAGAGTGAGATAAGATAGATAGATAGATAGATAGATAGATAGATAGATAGATAGATAGATAGATAGATAGATAGATAGATAGATAGATAGATAGATAGATAGATAGATAGATAGATAGATAGATAGATAGATAGATAGATAGATAGATAGATAGATAGATAGATAGATAGATAGATAGATAGATAGATAGATAGATAGATAGATAGATAGATAGATAGATAGATAGATAGATAGATAGATAGATAGATAGATAGATAGATAGATAGATAGATAGATAGATAGATAGATAGATAGATAGATAGATAGATAGATAGATAGATAGATAGATAGATAGATAGATAGATAGATAGATAGATAGATAGATAGATAGATAGATAGATAGATAGATAGATAGATAGATAGATAGATAGATAGATAGATAGATAGATAGATAGATAGATAGATAGATAGATAGATAGATAGATAGATAGATAGATAGATAGATAGATAGATAGATAGATAGATAGATAGATAGATAGATAGATAGATAGATAGATAGATAGATAGATAGATAGATAGATAGATAGATAGATAGATAGATAGATAGATAGATAGATAGATAGATAGATAGATAGATAGATAGATAGATAGATAGATAGATAGATAGATAGATAGATAGATAGATAGATAGATAGATAGATAGATAGATAGATAGATAGATAGATAGATAGATAGATAGATAGATAGATAGATAGATAGATAGATAGATAGATAGATAGATAGATAGATAGATAGATAGATAGATAGATAGATAGATAGATAGATAGATAGATAGATAGATAGATAGATAGATAGATAGATAGATAGATAGATAGATAGATAGATAGATAGATAGATAGATAGATAGATAGATAGATAGATAGATAGATAGATAGATAGATAGATAGATAGATAGATAGATAGATAGATAGATAGATAGATAGATAGATAGATAGATAGATAGATAGATAGATAGATAGATAGATAGATAGATAGATAGATAGATAGATAGATAGATAGATAGATAGATAGATAGATAGATAGATAGATAGATAGATAGATAGATAGATAGATAGATAGATAGATAGATAGATAGATAGATAGATAGATAGATAGATAGATAGATAGATAGATAGATAGATAGATAGATAGATAGATAGATAGATAGATAGATAGATAGATAGATAGATAGATAGATAGATAGATAGATAGATAGATAGATAGATAGATAGATAGATAGATAGATAGATAGATAGATAGATAGATAGATAGATAGATAGATAGATAGATAGATAGATAGATAGATAGATAGATAGATAGATAGATAGATAGATAGATAGATATTTTTTTTTTTTTTTTTTTTTTTTATTATAGTTTATAGTCTTTTACACCATGTGTTTTAAGACGCAGATAGATAGATAGATAGATAGATAGATAGATAGATAGATAGATAGATAGATAGATAGATAGATAGATAGATAGATAGATAGATAGATAGATAGATAGATAGATAGATAGATAGATAGATAGATAGATAGATAGATAGATAGATAGATAGATAGATAGATAGATAGATAGATAGATAGATAGATAGATAGATAGATAGATAGATAGATAGATAGATAGATAGATAGATAGATAGATAGATAGATAGATAGATAGATAGATAGATAGATAGATAGATAGATAGATAGATAGATAGATAGATAGATAGATAGATAGATAGATAGATAGATAGATAGATAGATAGATAGATAGATAGATAGATAGATAGATAGATAGATAGATAGATAGATAGATAGATAGATAGATAGATAGATAGATAGATAGATAGATAGATAGATAGATAGATAGATAGATAGATAGATAGATAGATAGATAGATAGATAGATAGATAGATAGATAGATAGATAGATAGATAGATAGATAGATAGATAGATAGATAGATAGATAGATAGATAGATAGATAGATAGATAGATAGATAGATAGATAGATAGATAGATAGATAGATAGATAGATAGATAGATAGATAGATAGATAGATAGATAGATAGATAGATAGATAGATAGATAGATAGATAGATAGATAGATAGATAGATAGATAGATAGATAGATAGATAGATAGATAGATAGATAGATAGATAGATAGATAGATAGATAGATAGATAGATAGATAGATAGATAGATAGATAGATAGATAGATAGATAGATAGATAGATAGATAGATAGATAGATAGATAGATAGATAGATAGATAGATAGATAGATAGATAGATAGATAGATAGAAAGAGCGAGAGAGAGAAATGAGAGAGAGAGAGAGAAAGAGAGAGAGTAAAAGAAGAGTTTAACAGAGTGAAAAAGAAATGCTGAAAATTTAGAGGCACTCAAATTTAATTTGGCCATCAATTACAAGCCGTTCCATTCGAACCTGAAGTTGCCATCACGTGATCATTATTTTACAGGTTGAAGACGCTAAAAATGTCCGTGATGGGGGGCGTTGACGTTGACGATGACGACGACGATGATAGTGATGATCACGGTGATGGTGGCTGTGCTCCAGTGTGGCCGTACTAAAGAAAGATCCTTTCGGCATTTCCTCAGCTAGCACAGAAAAGCGATGTTGCGGTCGAATGCGTTTATTCACGTTGGTTTTTACTTTTAGCAACGTCATTATTAACGCTTCACAGGAAAAAAATGTTTCCTTATAACGTTTTATTTTTTTGCAAACGGAAAATAATTTTTTCCCCTTAAACTTTAACGGTACAAATTTCAAATGTCTCCCGTTGAAAGTATTACGGCATCATCATGATGATGATGGGAACGACGCAGTGTTCTGTCAGAACTGAGAAGCTTAATTATGAAAGAAAATGTCTAACGGATGTTAAAGGTGATGACGTGGAACTGCAAGAAAACTTTTAAAAATATGAACGTGAAAAAACACAGAGACAAATAAAAGTGGGAAAAACAGAAAAATGGTTAATTTTTAACGAATAATTTTAATATTTAATTGTATTATTGCGTTAAAAAAGAGAAAATATTCCATAATTGTTCTTGTTTTTTTCTCCTTACAGAAGATGCTCTGAATTATAACAAGTGACTTAGAGGAAGTTTTGTTCAATATTTCTTTCTAGTCACGTACTCTTCACCTCTCTCTCCTATCTCAATCTTCCTCTCTAATTCATTCGCTCCCTCTCCTTTTCTCTTTCTCTTTCTTTTTCTTTTTCTTCTTTTTCTCTTTTTCTTTCTTCTTCTCTTTCTTTTTTGTCCATTTTTTCTATTCCTTTTTTTCCTCACTGTTTTGCAATTTTTCTATTTTACTTTTAATTCAATTCAAATTTTTATGTTTGTTAATTTGCATTGCATTTTTTTATTAAATTATGTTCACCATCATCACAATCTGTTTTGAACATCTGTTCCTTCATAGGTCAAAGGACTCACCTCCCCCTACCCTCCCCCTACCCTCCCCCTACCCTCCCGGTCCCCCCCCCACACACACACAGAGGTCATCGTCGCAGCACCTTACATCAAAACACATAAGCAGCCATAAAGATCTTTGGAAACAGACGCGCATGCTCCGAGAAATAATAAATTCAGGACCGGGAAGCATAGACATAAAAGCAAAGAATCTATTAATATGAGCTGGCGGGCGATATTAGATGGACTCGTCAGGTTCGCCTTTTATTAATTTCTTCATAAAACATTCACGCAAACTCTCCCTATTTTATTCCCTCCTCCTCCTCAACAGCCTCCATTCATTTCAATTTTCATAGCCTACTCACATCCCAGGCTTCTTCACCAATTTAAAGTCGTTTGATGGCTTGAGGCTGGCCTGCGTGCCTCGATGGGCTGGCCCGGTGAACAGGATTGGTCGAATGGGTCATACGATATTGTAATATTTATTACTTGCTTTATTTATTACTTTCAATGTGCATTCATTGCAATATTCTTCACTTGTAGTGTTTATTAGTTTTTTACATGCTTTTATTTAACTCACACTGTTTTGTAATCGATTTTTCGACCACTTCTACAAGTCCAATTGATTTGAAAATTTCCAAACACATATATTTCTCTTAACAATGCAATATTTTAATACTTTCATGTCATAAAAATACTTAGTTAAACTAAAATTAACTAAAATACGCCAGAGCATTCAATACGCAGGCTGTGGATTTAAGTCTACATAGCGGGCGATCTGTCTATCATTGCCGACGTAGCATTCAAACATATAAACGCACATACACTAACCACAAGTAAAGTGGACTAAGTCAACCTACATTACAAGCTAATGCAAAAAGGTTTTTTTTGAATATTTTAAATTACAATTGAAATTCTTTTTGAATATTTGAAACTGCAATTGAATTTTTTTGAATATTTGAAACTGCAATTAATTTTTTTTTTTAATATTTTAACCACCAAACACGTGTGGTTATTGGTAGTGATGAACACGATTAGACGCACCCAAAAAGAGTTTAGTAAGCAATCAGAGTTGAGCGAAAACGTCTTTTGTGTACGTATTTTCGTAACTCCACGTTGATATATTTTGCAAATTATATATCCATACTCGTGAGGCCTAAAATGACGAATGTGAAAAATAATAATGTGAAAAAAGAAACTTTTTTTTTAAAACACGCTTGTATTTACTTGTGGAAAGTGCACTACACAGCATAAAATAAAATAAAAATTTAAATTTTTTTTATAACAAAAGTTTTATAAAAAATCTTTTTTACTAAAATTAAAAGTGTAGGCCGCTCATCATAGCCCATGGATTAGTAGTCACCCCCGCGTTCATGTCAAATCTGATAAGCGCCTTTCTTCTTAAATTTATAACATTTATAGTAGAAGCATTTGTAAAATCCTTAATTTGTTAACCTTATTTCCTTCTTCCAAAGAACTAGGGAAAACTGAACTGCAAACAATACCTTTTATTAAATTGTTGTACTAAAGTGACATTTATCAAACCGTAAAGTTTTCCATTATTTTTGCAAAACCCTCTTTTTATATTTTCTCTCTCCCAAAAAAACCCAGTAATGCGGTGGGGGGTATTTTGAGGTAATTTTTCCGAAAATGTTCAATTTCTTTTTTTATTTTTTCTCCCAAAAAAGTGGCTAACCGGGTGGAGGAAGGCGGAGGTACTTTTCCATAAACGTTTAATAAACCACTTACTTCTTCAGGGGGAGCCACTAACACATCACAGGGCCTAGCTTTACCCCATTATCTCATTTATATATACCCTATTTATTTTAGGACAGAACCGAGTTTGAAATTTTACTCTGTACCGAGTACCGAGTATTAAGGGCCTTTTCGGACGATACCGTGTACCTATTCCGAGTATTAAACAATGCGCTTTTTTAATTGTATCAATTTTATGCCTAATTACCGAATTATGATTACATTGTGTTTTGTTGACTAGATCTGACTGATGGCACGCAACAAGAAAACGGGCAGCAACGCAAGATTTGGATACAAATGTCCACACGCTTTCCAGTAAATTATAGGATTTTCAGAAGCTGCAAGTAACGACGCACGAGCTTTCATTGGTTTTACTAAATATTTGGTGACTTTCTGTTCACACACAGGTGTCTGCCGTCTATTTCCGCAGATGTTGATGCTTGCTTGGTATTAACCAGCAATGACAATTAATCAAATAAGGCTGGTTTACCTTGTGTAAATACATCTACTGCTGGATTTCGACTGTGATTGAGATTTGTTGCCCCGTTTTTGATATCACTGGTCTGTGATTGTTTTTTATTAAACTGGTTTTTTTTCTTGTTCAAGGGTTCGAAGAGTGATGATTATTTTTTCTATCAAATTCCACTGGTTCGGAGTTAACGTCGCGTTGTCATTTTCAAGCGAATAAAACTCTATAGCTTTTTTTTTGTTTCTGTAGACGTTCCAACATGTAGAATGTAGGTACTGTTCCATCGTGTCTGGACATCCTGGATAAGTCGGTGTTGTGGATATGGTCTGGCATCAATGTCAGCATTTTGTAAACTTATTTGGATTTTCTGCAATGTTTCTGTAGCTTTTGTAGAATGCCGGAAGTATCCTACGATACGATGGATCGTGCTACGGCTATCGTATTTTCTACAGCCCTCTGAGTGGACGGCTTTAGTCCTTCATTCACGACAAGTTGTATAGTGTGAATGTAGCATCCAAGATCTTGAAAATCGGCTCGATGTGCTGTGACTTTCATACTTGAACCACTGGCACGCACATGTATTCCTTTCCGATCGCCGTTGATATTCCATTCTCGTAGAATTCATAATTATTAAACTCACTAAAGTTTCTGCAGGTGCGTGAATTGCTTTTAGAAATTTTTTAAATACTCGGTTCAGCTGTGCTTTAGAGCCGATCGCCGAGTAATGCCGATTTTAAGATACTCGGCCGAACCGATTTGCCAAACCGATTATCGGTTCAGCCACAATTTATTTATGTGCAAGCATATATTGCGCAAATGATCAGCATTTTTATGCATTTTGTGATTAATAAAATTTCTATAACATTATGTTTTGTATACAAAATACTTTTATAAGCATTTTTGCAAACTGTAAGACCTTGAATTTTTGCATCTGCTAG
This sequence comes from Erpobdella octoculata, assembly GCA_963978895.1. Taxonomy (NCBI): domain Eukaryota; kingdom Metazoa; phylum Annelida; class Clitellata; order Hirudinida; family Erpobdellidae; genus Erpobdella; species Erpobdella octoculata. The sequence continues at coordinate 32,905,128 of OZ022242.1, read as the reverse complement.
CCCGAAACAGTAGTGACCAACTGAAATGAGGGAGATCATTTACCCTCTTGCCCTTCCGTCTCTTACGCTTATGACTGTCAGTGTCCTGCTGGAATTGACAAAATACTGTAGGTTTTTAGGCATTGTGGTTGAACTAAAATAGCCTGTATTTTATCTGCTCAATAATAAATAATTGGCCGTTGCGGAGGTGAAACATAGGGAAATAGTGTTTGAAAAAGTGCCCGTCTGGATTTAGATACCTTCTTGATAAGCTAAACAAGTAAAGATAAAAAATAAATTTAAGAAAAAGTTTTTACGCTCAATTTTATACATTGTTTATTTATTTTATACTAGCGGGGGTGCCCGGCGTTGCCCGGGGTTTTTAGAGGTTTTTCTAATGTTTGTCTCTCTCGCTCAGGTTTCCTTCCCCGCTTGCTTTCCCGTTCCCGTTTGCTTTCCCGTTCTCAGTCGCTTTCCCGTTCCCGGTCGCTTTCCAGCTTCCGGTCGTTTTTCCGCTCCTGTTTCCTCTCCCGTTCCCTTTCCCGTTCCCGGTCGCCTTTCCCGTTCCCGCTCACGCTTGCTCTCCCGTTCTCGCTCATGCTTGCTCTCCCATTCCCGTTCTCGATCGGAAGGGGAAGCGACCGGGAACGGGAAAGCGGAGAAGGAAATGGGAGCGAGCGAGAGGTTTACCTAATGCGTTTCTTTTTCGCTCCCGTTTCCTTCCCGCTTGCGCTCCCGCTCCAGGTCGTTATCCGTTCCCTGTCGCTTTCCCGCTCATTTTTTCGCTCTCAGTTCCCCCCCCCTAGATCCGATTCTACATACATACATACATACATACATACATACATACATACATACATACATACATACATACATATATACATACATACATACATACATACATACATACATACATACATACATACATACATACATACATACATACATACAGACATACAGACATACATACATACATACATACATACATACATACATACATACATACATACATACATACATACATACATACATACATACATACATACATACATACATACATACATACATACATACATACATACATACATACATACATACATACATACATACATACATACATACATACATACATACATACATACATACATACATACATACATACATACATACATACATACATACATACATACATACATACATACATACATACATACATACATACATACCTAGATACATACACACACATACATACTTTGAATGTGCATTTAGTGCCGAAATATTGTAAAAAACACATACATACATACATACATACATACATACATACATACATACATACATACATACATACATACATACATACATACATACATACATACATACATACATACATACATACATACATACATACATACATACATACATACATACATACATACATACATACATACATACATACATACATACATACATACATACATCAGTTTGTTGATGCCAATATTTCTATGATGTTATACTATGCACTTATATTTCCGTACTTATCATACTGCAATATTGTCTGGGCCTCAAATTATTCAACTCGTTTAAAGCCTCTTCATATTTTGCAAAAGCGAATTATTCGAATTATTTTTCACATGCCTCCCACATCGTCTTGTAAAATTCAAATGGCTAACAACAACATTCTTAATATTTATCAGATTAATTTCTTCCAAACTGGCATTTTCATGTATAAATATGATAATTTTATATTACCCTCATCATACGATAACATGTTTGTAAAATTATCTGATGTTCATTCCTATGATCTGCGCCCCGGTCGCTGTTTTCGAACGGATTTTGCTTGGACAACTCTTAAATCATTCTCTATTAAATGCTCTGGCCCTCGTATTTATTCAATCATTCCAATATCTGTCTCCTCCTTGAAACGTATTTCGCTATTTAAGCAAGCTCTGAAATCTTACTTATTATTGTCTCACTCATAACTACTCAATACCTATTACCTTAGCATACCAATTTCAGTCTCTTCCTTGATAAGTTTATTGAACTACTATTTGAAATGTCTTAACTCAACCAGCTCATTTGGTTCTTTTTGTAAAGGTTGTCCATTAAGCGGGAAGGAATTCCCTTCGGACGAACCTTTTGGGCACCTTATTTCTTTCTCAACCAATCGATTTTTTTTCTTTTTCTGAAATTTTGGTTCTATATTTTTTCTTGTCGTTTTGGTTATTTTCTTTTGTTTACGTTTAATACTTATGTTGGTGCTCAATAAATGAATAAATAAATAAATAAATAAAATACATACATACATACATACATACATACATACATACATACATACATACATACATACATACATACATACATACATACATACATACATACATACATACATACATACATACATACATACATACATACATACATACATACATACATACATACATACATACATACATACATACATACATACATACATACATACATACATACATACATACATACATACATACATACATACATACATACATACATACATACATACATACATACATACATACATACATACATAAACACAGACACATACATGCACATACACATACATACATACACACATACATATATATATAGTTCCCGCTCGCTCACCCGCTCCGCTCCGCTCATTTTGTGACGGATTTCAAAATTTTTTTCTCTATATTTGTTTCCCCTTGACTCTCAAGGTTGTGTGAAAATTTCATTACGATCGGATGAATGGTGTAGCAATGCATAAAGGACATGAGTATATACATATATACATATATACATATATACATATATACATATATACATATATACATATATACATATATACATATATACATATATACATATAGACATATATACATATATACATATATACATATATACATATATACATATATACATATATACATATATACATATATACATATATACATATATACATATATACATATATACATATATACATATATACATATATACATATATACATATATACATATATACATATATACATATATACATATATACATATATACATATATACATATATACATATATACATATATACATATATACATATATACATATATACATATATACATATATACATATATACATATATACATATATACATATATACATATATACATATATACATATATACATATATACATATATACATATATACATATATACATATATACATATATACATATATACATATATACATATATACATATATACATATATACATATATACATATATACATATATACATATATACATATATACATATATACATATATACATATATACATATATACATATATACATATATACATATATACATATATACATATATACATATATACATATATACATATATACATATATACATATATACATATATACATATATACATATATACATATATACATATATACATATATACATATATACATATATACATATATACATATATACATATATACATATATACATATATACATATATACATATATACATATATACATATATACATATATACATATATACATATATACATATATACATATATACATATAGACATATATACATATATACATATATACATATATACATATATACATATATACATATATACATATATACATATATACATATATACATATATACATATATACATATATACATATATACATATATACATATATACATATATACATATATACATATATACATATATACATATATACATATATACATATATACATATATACATATATACATATATACATATATACATATATACATATATACAAACATTCATTTTTATATATATAGATGAAATAAAAATTCATAAATTTAACTCGATGTATGGATTAGTTGTTATCTAACCCTAACCTTAATCCTAACGGACAACTTTGATTAATTTTAATTGATTTAAGGCCTAACTCATGTCGAAAAACATTTAATTCATGTATTGTCATCCAGAATAAAGCTTTCCTGAAAGTTTTAGAGCTCTAGGTGGTCGAAAAGTGGGTGAATTTTTGTTTCTAAGATTTGATCACCACAGACAGACAAACAAACAAACAATGCTGCTGGCATATTTTTTAAACTAGTTTTTACTCAGATTTAAATAGAATTGACCTGTCTTTTATACGGTGACCTTTTATGTACTACTTGTTTTCATATTCTCCTTTGTGACTGTCTTTCAGAACGGAAGCCTAGTGCTACCTATATTTTTTTTAAGACTTTTTATGCACTTTAAAAATTAGAAAAAGAATAAAGAATAAACAAACAGAGAGACAAATAAAATTAAATAAAAGCATTTAAAAAGTGTCGAAATTTCTTACGGGGGACATTCATCTATGTCTCTTCCCCCTCTCTGGCTATGCGCCTGGTGCTCTCTGTGAGTCACAAAACAACGATAATTACATGTGTTGAATAATCAACAATAAATCCTTATATTTTAAGGGTTATCACTAGTAGTAATATGTATTTTTTATAATAGTTTATAATCTTTCACACCAGGTGGTTTAGGACTGAAATGGCTGTATGTAGGAAGTACCTAAGTACTTCCAGTCGTGGATCATAATTTGATCCTTTTTTAATAATATGTAATTGAAGCAGTTTATATATATAATTAAGTTATGAAATGAATGATTGTCAAATGTTTTGTTTTTGGTTAAATATATGATAAAAATGCAAATTTATTTACTAGCTTACCAAATTTGAAAAAATAGTGTCGTAAATTTTGTTCAAAATTCGAAAACAATTTTTATACCAACCCTTACTTAATCATATATTTTCTAGCTTATTTGATTCAATTTATATTTTTACTTAATAATAAAATTAAATGATTTCCTAAATCACTCCAATCACTAAAGGCAAAAATTCCTCGGTCGCTCTTATAAAATTCTTGTTGCCCCCCCCCACGCGGCAAAACCTAACTTTGCCACTGTTTACTGCAAGCCTAATCTTTTCTATTTAAACCACTCTTCAGATTCCTTCGTACTATCACAGCTTCCCTCAAAGCACAACCTACCAAACCATAGACGTTTTATCTTTCCGATCATGGGAATTAGAAAATACGTTCGACTCAATTGCTCAGGTAATCTTAATGATCTCCTACATACCTGGGCCGAAATTCCCCTTGCACTCGTTTGTGTATATGGGGTATACGTACGTACAAATAGAAGTGTACGAAGAAGTGTGTACGAACAATTAGTATTAGCAATTTTGTCTTGAAAGTCTTTTCCGACAGCCGTTACCAATCTGCTTGACTTCGTTGTCGTGACTGATCGTGCGTTTTCAACCACTAATTTGTAATCGAGTAATTTCAGTTTTTAGTCTTTCGAAGGTCTTCACCTGGAAATGCGTACGTTAAATATTCGCGTATAAGCCGACCTCCCCCCCTCAAGTTGAAGCGGTTAATATATTAGAAAATATGCATGACCTGTGTATAGGCCAGCCCCCAAATCCAGTTCAATAGGTTCACGAAACCGTTTTGCGCAGAGATTGTGGCTGGAAGTTATTATTTACTTGAAAGATGGTTGGTATAATTATTCTAAAAAAATAATAGTAACCTAGATATGTTTTACAGTATTTAATAGCGTGCATAATGATTATATGAATTATTAAACGACATGGTTTAGGGTGGTTCAAAAAGCAAGCTAATTCGAAAAGGCACGGTGAAAATGTAACATTTCATCAATTTTTTGATTGATTCGTGGATAAGCCTTATTGTATTGGTTAAAATTTTCTCCTAAATTTCTAATACGCGAGTATTCATATTTTCAATTTCATATTTCCCATTTATTTTCAAACGATTTAGAAATGATAAAAATTGCAGTCGAACAAATAGACAAACAAACACGTTGCGATTACATGGAAACGTAAAAGGCTAGCGGTCGATTTCGATTTGTAAGCAAGTTCATGTTGGAGCATTTAATTCCCGGATTATCTGATAGAAATTGGATAAGCAAAGCCTTGCTTCGTACAAACCCTTGCGTGACTTTCTACGATAAATTTTTTAATGTAAAACTGAATATAATCAGAAAATTCAGGAAATTGACTATTGGTCAGTTTGGTTCATTTGAAATCCGGCACGAGTAGGAGCTTATAAAATTCCTAGCTCAACTTTAAATGACCTATGCATCATAAATAAATATATGTAATAACTATAAAATAAATATAATATAAATATAATATAATATAATATAATATAATATAATATAATATAATATAATATAATATAATATAATATAATATAATATAATATAATATAATATAATATAATATAATATAATATAATATAATATAATATAATATAATATAATATAATATAATATAATATAATATAATATAATATAATATAATATAATATAATATAATATAATATAATATAATATAATATAATATAATATAATATAATATAATATAATATAATATAATATAATATAATATAATATAATATAATATAATATAATATAATATAATATAATATAATATAATATAATATAATATAATATAATATAATATATATATATATATATATATATATATATATATATTATAGTAAATAATGCGAGAGAGAAAGAGCGACAGACAGCTGAAAACAAAGAGCACTAAAGTCAGCCATGCCGACAACGATACCAAAGATTCAGCATAATGATTATGTTACTTCCGGGAAAAATAAAGCGACCAGATTGCCATTGAAAGACATTGAATTGGAAAGCTGCACTATCTGCACACAGTTCGGGCCATCTTGGAAGGCCAGCATATTGACCGGTTGATTGGAAGGAAAGAAGTGACGGGGCTTCCATGTTTGCCCGTCTGAGTGCACGATCACCTTTGCTATGTGTATTTGTTGTTTGTATGAATGTATCTGTTGTTTGTATGAATGTATTTGTTGTTTGTATGAATGTATTTGTTGTTTGTAGGAATGTATATTTTGTATGTATGAATGTATTTGTTGTACTATGAATATATTTGTTGTATGAATGAATGTATTTGTTGTATGTATGAATGTATTTGTTGTACGTATGAAAGCATTTGTTGTATGTATGAATGTATTTGTCGCATGTATGAATGTATTTGTCGTATGTATAAATGTATTTGTTATATGTGTGAATGTATTTGTTGTACTTATGAATTTATTTGTTGTATGTATGAATGTTTGTCTAGAAATGTGTTCGTGTGTAACGGTAAGTGCGCTTGTACGTTTGTTTGAAGTTTTAGTGTAAACTTACCGATGTGTCAGTGCGAGGAAATGTTATTTTGCATTCTTTTACACTTTTTTGCACTTTTTCTACTTTTGCATACACTGCTTTCCTTTTTTAATTAATTTTTTTCTTTTTATATTGACGCCTTTGAAAGCAAAACTCACACGCGCGGACTAATTCGCGCTCACGTTTTTTGTGTTTGCTTCTACGGTTGTTTGTTATTTTTTTAAATTGTTATTTAAATTTATGATTTAGTTGAATTTATAATTTATTAATATTTAATATTTTTCAAATTTATTGTCTAGTTCATTTGTATATCTTTGAACTATAAATACTCAATTCACCTTTAGTTAAACTTATTTCTTAGTCAAGTTTAATATTCAAATGATTTAATTTAATTATACATCTATCCTGTACAGTGCACACTGTCATTGCAGCAACAGGTCAGTTTGCAAGAGTTTCATCCCCACAAATCCACACAACCACCCACACAAAATCGAACAAACACACACTCACTCATACATAAATACTTTCATCAACACACAAACACAAAGACAAACACTCTCGCACACATACATCCACGGAGTTCCCGACCTTCTACTCCCTACTGGCAAGAAGGTCTCAACAGGTGCCCTGAAGCAAGAAGATACCAGGTGGATTATATTCTATATATTTATATATATATTTAATGAAATATAATATATAGATTTCTGTCACTTTTTTCTTTCTTTTTTTTTTGAATTTTTGTATATTTATTTAGTTCTGATAATATTTTTCTTCCAGTTTTCATCTTCTTCTTTCATTCTACTTTTTTTATCACTTTTTTCTTTTATTTATGTTTCTTTTTTAAACAAACTTGATTTTCTTGCTTTGTGTTTGCTTTTTCAGTTTTGCTTATTTCTTTGCTTTTAATTTTATTATTTTATATTTTTTCATTTTTTTTATTCTCTCTCTACAGTTCATTTTCTTTTTTTTCTTTCTTTTTACCATTTTTTTTTTTGTTTCTTTTTGTTTAATTTTCTTCTGAGTTCGTCTGTTTCATTGCAACATTTAGTTCTAAAACTAATTTACTTCATACATCTTTCATTTCATCTGCATGATAGATCCACTTTAACGTTCTTTCAATTTTTTTGTAAATACTTTTTGTCTTATTTTTACATTTTTCTTTTCTAACAAATTTTATGTTTTTAGCGTTTTTTTTCTTATTTTTTGTGCTACTTCAATTCTCTCCTCAGTTTCATCGCCTCAACGACAAAAGAATCACTCACACACATCTCGACAGGTTCACACGTACACAAATCGACCGCTGACAAATAAGAAATCAATTTTTTTTCATGTTTTTATTTAATATTTCATAAATAAACAAAAAATTTCTGAAAAAAAGTTTGAGCGATAATTAAAGCCGGCGATGTAACGTCAGACGAATTTCAAGAAACACATATCACGAATATTTCCTTCTTGAACTACGCCAGTTATTTGGATATCATCATCACTACCACCAACATCATCATTATCATCATCATCCTCATTATCACCACCACCATCATCATCATCATCACCACCACCACCACCACCACCATCATCATCATCATCACCGCCATCATTACCTCTGACGTCATCATTGACACAGTATCATAATTGACTTCCGACCTCAAAACGTCACAGCATCAAAACTACTGCTGCCGAACATCTATCACACGACTGTCGCCTCTTTCTAATACTTTCCTTAAAGTTTCGATATCGTCACCACCACCGACGCAAATATTATCTCCATCTCGCTCAAAACCATCCTTATCATCATCATCACCATCACCATCATCATCACCACCACCACCAGGAATTCTCCGATGTAAGGACGAATGGCCTCCGATCGGCCAGTCATCTCTCATTTCGACAAGGAGGTCCCATCCGCACCAGCTCGTGTCAGGGCGTTTGTGAAATATACGATTCAAGATGAAATTTTTCCCTCTGTCTCTCTCTCTTTGTTTCTCTTTCTTTGTTCCCTTCTCTATTTATTCTTTTTTTCTTTCTCCTTTCTCTCTCTTTTTTCACTCTCTTATTTTGTTTTTTCACTCTCCCATTTTTTCCATAACTCCATCCGTTGCTTTTCTTTTTCTCTTTCTTGTTATAAATCTTCCTAGTTCTTGTTTTCTCGATTTAGTTTTTTTATTATATTTTTTTTCATTCTCCTGACATTTCATTTTTATTGACTTTTCTTTAATTTATTGAATTTTGTTTTTTATGTATTTATTTTTGTTTACCGTCTTTCTCTTTTCCATTTTTATCTCTCTTTCTCTCTCTTTCTTTTTTTTCTTTTTTTGTAATTTTAATTTAGCATTTTTTTATAGTTATAACTATAGCACGACAAACCCAGCTGATGTTATATGGCTGAAGTGTGGTGGTTGGTAGTAGCCTGGTGGGAAAGGTTAAATAATGGCCCGAGTTACATGAATAATTAAATAACGTTGCTGTGGTTAAATTTTATTAAATTAAGAAAACGTCATAACTAACGCACTGGGGTCAATAAAGTTCAGAAAAATCCGATTTTGGAGAAGCGTGCTGGGGGATGGCAGGTAGAAATTGTATGACTCTCATGTTCACGTGGTGTTATTCAGGTGACTGCTTATTATTATTATTATTATTGTTAATCTTTCCATTATTATGAAAATGAAAAACATTAATTCGAGTCTCAAAAATGGGTGAGAAAAACCCTGGTGTGAAGGCTTGTATGGGTAGGCTTGTGTGGGTAGGCTTGTGTGGGTAGGCTTGTATGGATAGGCTTGTATGGGTAGGTTTGTATGGATAGGCTTGTATGGTAAACTTGTGTGGGTAGGCTTGTGTGGGTAGGCTTGTATGGGTAGGTTTGTATGGGTAGGTTTGTGTGGGTAGGTTTGTGTGGGTAGGCTTTTGTAGGTAGGTTTTGTGGGTAGGCTTGTATTGGTAGGTTTGTGTGGGTAGGTTTGTGTGGGTAGGCTTGTGTGGATAGGCTTGTGTGGGTAGGCTTGTGTGGGTAGGTTTGTGTGGGTAGGTTTGTATGGGTAGGCTTGTGTGGATAGGCTTGTGTGGATAGGTTTGTGTGGATAGGCTTGTATTGGTAGGTTTATATGGGTAGGTTTGTATGGGTAGGTTTGTGTGGGTAGGTTTGTGTGGATAGGCTTGTTTGGGTAGGCTTGTGTGGGTAGGTTTGTATGGGTAGGTTTGTATGGGTAGGTTTGTGTGGGTAGGCTTGTGTGGGTAGGTTTGTGTGGATAGGCATGTGTGGGTAGGCTTGGTGTGCTAAAATTTATTTTCTATGAAAAAAAACTTTTCTATGTAAAATGGCTCTGAGAAATGAGCAGATACAAAACATTCGTTGAAATGTATTATGTAAAATAATAAAAAAATTGAATGCAACTCTGTACAAATTTCTGTTCTTTTTATCTGTCTGTAAACTTATATTTCTATATTTTTGTGCGTTTGTCTAACGTTTTTCATTCGTCTTTTTTTTCCTCTCTCTCTCTCTCTCTCTCTCGCCACGTTTCATTATCTTACTTTTTCTCTTTTTTTCCATGCAATTGGGTAGCAGATGATTTGGAGTGTCCCGCTTGGATTAAAAGATTTCTTTGTGACAAATGGTTGATGTGAAATGAAGTTCTGTAGATGATTGAAAGGGTGAGAGAGGGAAAATAAAAGATAAAGTTTAAAAAAAAAGTTGGAATTTTTTTCAAAGTGTTAATTATATTATTGAAAATTATTGAAAAAATGTAAGTCGACATTTTCATCAGATTTACCGATCCGTCCATTCTTACTCTTCAGAGTTAAGACACAGACTAAAAAAGTTGTTACATTGAGATGAAATTGTTCTTAAAAAAGAAATAAAAACTTTTATAATTAAAAAGTACTTTTATATATAGATATACGGTATACAACAATTAATTAAAAAGTAGTTGTATATATAGATATACCGTATACAACGGCAATATATAGTATTTAACGACGAAATAATTTTTGACCCACCAGCTTGCAACAGGGTTTAAACTTGGATTCGTCTCGACCCGATCCTAGCCGCTGACTACTCTGGGTTGAATATATAAAAGTAAAAAATTGTAAAAAAAAATAACATAGAAATACCATCAAAAATGGATGTGAGTTGTGAAAGCAGAATTTTTTTAATAATAAATGTCTTATGAAACGTATTATAAACGTTTCAGTAAGACCAAACTGAAGTTTTGCTGGATCAGTGATTTTCACTGATAGCTTGAAAAAAAGAAACTTTGAATTGAGTTTTATTTTAATTATTGAAACAAAAAAGTGAAAATAAGTAAACCATAGAAACTTTTTTTTTTAATTTTCTTAATTTTTAAACGGCATCTACTAATGTTTGGCAAACAATAAAATAAAATTTTTTGAATTTGAATTTTTTGAATTTGAATTTTTGATTATTTTGAATTTTAATTTTTTGAATTTTTTGAATTTGACTTTTTCTAAGTTTTTGAATTTGAATTTTTTGAACTTGAATTTTTTGAATTTAAATTTTTTAAATTTTTTGAATTTGAATTTTTAAAGTTTACTTAGTTTTATTTTATAACTTAATTAAATTGTATCCAATAAATTTAAAAATTTAACTGAATTGTCACTCCCTACAAATTGCAGTTCGATCGGATAACGGGAAGTGGGTAAATTTAGACTTCCAAAATTTCTGTTTTTTTTCCAAGCAAGCAAGCAGGCAGGCATACTGCGGCGAAATCAATATAAAAAATTTAATAATAATTGTTTTCTTTAAGTTGAAAGCATATGTGGTTGAGATGACGTGTAAGTGATTATTAACAAATTTTATTTATTAGTACCTACACCGTATGTGATTAAACTGAATTTATATGAAATTGGTTATTTAATTTAATTGGCTTATTAAAACTAGGATGATTGTTATCTTCTCATGTGCAACAAATACTGTAAAAGTTTTCTAGAGCGGTATCCTCAAGAGCAGCTGTTGAGAGCAATGGACACTTTTGCTCGGAACAGAATTTCTTAATCTGTATTTGGCCTATAGTAACTTGTTCCGAAAGAACGGACAGACACGAGAAGCTGACACTTTTGCTCATCCCCGGGGGTGTCCGCTCTTCAGGACTTTCAATGTATACATATAACAGTGCGCATATTTTAACGTTGAAGAGGGGTTTAAAATTTTTAAATTGGAGGTATTACATTTTCAGGGTATAAAATGTCTGGGTGGTGGTTGCCGGGCGATAAATGTCAAGAGAGTTTGATTAGTGATATGACCCTTTTTCTATTTGACATTCAAATTGGCAAAGCAAATTGCTTCACCATCAAAGACCTGCGTTATCTTCTACTCTTCTTTGTATATGCATGCATAATATGCTTGTATCTGTGTATGTGTGCATGCATAATATGCTTGTATCTGTATGTGGGTATGCATAATATGCTTGTACCTGTGTATGTGTGCATGCATAACATGCTTGTATCTGTGTATGTGTACATGCATAATATGATTCTACCTGTGTATGTGTACTTGCATAATATGATTCTACCTGTGTATGTGTGCATGCATAATATGCTTGTATACGTGTATGTGTACATGCTTAATATGCTTGTATCCGTGTATGTGTGCATGCATGATATGTTTGCATCTGTGTGTGCATGCCTTATAATAATAGGGTTGTATCTGTGTGTATGCATGGATACTATGCAATGCAAATCTGCACTTGTGTCTGCATGCATAATGTGCAGTTAGTTTGCATCAATATAAACGTCGTTCAGCTTTAAATTGTTAAAGAAACCATTAAACAGAATATAACCACAGACCGCCGTTATAGTGATGTTTGCAAAAAATATGAAATTGATGGGAATAATAATTTTGAAGCTTTCATCTTGTCGACAATGACAAATTACGTTTCAAGGCGGCTAATTAAATAATTTAATTCAACGTGAAATAAACAAAAACGAAATGTCTGGTTCTAAAAATAACAAAAAATAATTCTTGGAATTTCAAATAATAATAACAACGACTTCAAGGGGATTACCTGGAAGGAACTTTCACATGGAAAGAACTTTTACGTGTTTTTCCAATTCCTTCCTCTCATCTGCGAGGACTTTATAATGTAAATATCAAGAGCAGCCGTATAGCGTTAGCACCGTTGGTGGGATTCGAACCCCAGGCTGACAGGCTGGCAGGTGTGCACCTCACCACTGTTCTTCAATGAACGCAGTTTTACTTCTTTTTTTATAAATGAAACTTTACAACTTGAAAATACTTTTTAAAACTAATCGCATCAATTAAATATATAACGGTTGAAGCATTTATCTTAAATTGAGAATTGATTGCTGTGGTTCTAATTGTTTACAGGAATTCAAAGCAGAATTAATTCGGTCTGACTGAAAAAAATAAACGGCTAATGGTTCATCTATAATGTTCGTACACAAACAAACAATCAACATATAGATTTATAATTAATAAATTAATAGTTATTAGATCTCCTCATTAGGGCAAACATCGGCGAGCAATTTTCTCCATTCCTTCTCTCATTTCTTGTTTAGCTCACTTCACCCCGATATCGGTCGAGTCGTTTACCGCTCTCAATGGGCGCACGTGCCTATAGCAGCAACTTAACACCTTCGTCAGCGAAGGACGGCGCTTTATGACGGACAACCCGCGTTGCACTAATTTCGTTGCGTTGCGTCGGACGAACGCCGGTCGGAAGTACCCTTTGATCCTCGACGCTCAAAGCACTTCCGTAAAGAAATATATTATTAATAATTTCAAAGTAGAAAACAAAAATGTGGAAGCGATGAAAATAAAAAAATCATAAAAAAGGCAGTAAGGAATGATAAAAATAAAGATGTAGGTGACATAAATGGAGGAGATGAGGACTGTCGCCGGTTTCTGTTGCTACCGTTGTTGTTGTTGTTGGTGTAGTTGCCAGTGGTTGTGATGAAGCGTGGTGGTAGTGATGATAATGATAATGCTGTAATGGTAGTGATGATAATGATGATGCTGTGATGGTAGTGATGATAATAATGATGCTGTGGTGGTAGTGATGATAATAATGATGATGCTGTGGTGGTAGTGATGATAATGACGTGTGATGGTAGTGATGATAATAATGATACTGTGATGGTAGTGATGATAATGATGATGCTGTGGTGGTATTGATGATGACGATGATGCTGTATAGTAGGGATAGTGACGATGATGATGCTGCTGTGATGATGATGATGACGATATGGTGGTGATGACGATGGTTGTGGTAGTGAATATAACAATGATGATGCATATCAACATATTTGTGAAGATATAATTGCTGCGATTATGGTGATGATGATGGCAGTAGGAAATGGATAATATGTTGTGTTTATAGTAGTGACGCAATTGAATATGATTATGGTAATGACTATATATATAATAATGTATAGATACATATATATATATATATATATATATATATATATATATATATATATATATATATATATATATATATATATATATATATATATATATATATATATATATATTTACTAGCTGACCCAGCAGACGTTGTTTTGCCTTTTAAATTATTTTGGTTTTTTTTTATTATAAGTTTAATGTACAAAATTATGACAATTTAAAAAAATCAATCTCGAAGAGCAATCGAGCGTACAATGCCCGGGGTTTTTGAAAGTTTTTTTTATCGTTCTTCTCTCTTGCTCCCGTTTCCTTCCCCGCTTGCTCTCCCGTTCCCGTTTACTCTCCTGTTATAGCTTGTTTTCCCGTGTATATATATATATATATATATATATATATATATATATATATATATATATATATATATATATATATATATATATATATATGTATATATATATATATATATATATATATATATATATATATATATATATATATATATATGCGTGTCTGTTTGTCTGTTTGTTTCTCTGTCTGTCTGTTTGTCCTTTGTTTTTCCAAAATAACTTTTTTAAATAATTTTTAAAAAATAATCTAGATAGCCATGGACCTATCCTCAGACCTATCAAATGTGCAAAAAAATTCATACAAATCGGTTTAGCCGTTTCGGAGAAGTTCAATTTCAAACACTATGACACAAGATTTATATATATATATATATATATATATATATATATATATATATATATATATATATATATATATATATATATATATATATATATATATATATATATATATATATATATATATATATATATATATATATATATATATATATAGATATAGATATATACGTGTAAAAATATATATATATATACCTCGATTATAAATGCAAGCAGGATGCCTGAATTTGCATTTCTTTTGTTGAAACATTTGTTAAACAAAGGCTGTTCACCTGAATCCATCAAAATTTCGTTCGCTCATGGCTACGAGAATAAAATTCATTAGTTTGGAATGGAAAAATTTATGAAGTTATTGCGTACATAAGCAAATTCAGGCCTTCATAAATATATAAAAACGCGCTTAATGAATAATACTTACGTTTATCTTTTAATACCTGATGTAAAGGAATATAAACAATAATTTAAACAAGTTAACCGTAAAAAACTAAGTTATTAAAACGTTTTTTTTTTGTGACTGCAGCGACACTTTTTAATTGCTGAAGCGACTTTCGGAACTAATCGCCATAATTAATTTTATTTTGCTGAAAATACTTAAGAAACTCTTCAAATCGTGAATAAAGTGGTAGAATACTGCATTGTCATCGGGTTTAGAGCTATATTAAATGTTTCAGAGCTGTAACTTGTCGGAAAATTTTCTAAAAATTGATTGCAAAATTTCGAGGACAGACAAACAAGCATACAAGAAAGTGACTTAATAAAATTGTTGCAACAAGGAAACAAATATATAGACAATATACAGACATAAATCCACAGACATACACAAGACAATATGCAAACATAACTAGTAAAGAATACATAAACATAAACAAGACAAGATAATATACAGACATATCTAATGAAGAATACATAGACATACACAAAACAATGTACAGATATAACTAATGAAGAATAAAATTAATACATCAACTTGCACTGCGACTATTAATGTAAACGTAGAAAAGCT